>PVIH01020536.1:0-32115 GCA_004025045.1 Sigmodon hispidus
CCCCTCAGAGACCCCTGCAGTTGCTTTGCTCAGTTCACTCAGTTCGGGGTCGCAGTAGGGATCCTTACAGTTACCCTCAGCAGCAGCAGGAGCTGTGGGTGTGGCCAGGTGCAGAGTTCAGCTGCCCCCTGCTCCAGAGTGTTCTGGGACGCCTCAGAGGGCACTGGTCCCGGCGGCGGAACCGAAAGCAATGAGAGCTCAACTCTCCCCCCCGGCCAGGATACAGGCGCTGAGGCCTGCCGAACCCTCCTCACCTCTGGTCAGGGTTCGAATCTGCCCCTCAGAGACCCCTGCAGTTGGTTTGCTCAGTTCACTCAGTTCGGGGTGGCAGTAGGGATCCTTGCAGATACCCTCAGCAGCAGCAGCTAATCCATTCTTCAGATGAGGGACATCTAGGTTGTTTTCAGTTTCTTGCTACTATAAATAATGCTGCTATGAACATAGTTGAGCTAATGCCTTTGGAGTGTGACTGTGCTTTAGATACCGGTATACACCCAGAGGTGGCATTGCTGGGTCCTTGGGGAGATTGACTCTCAATTTTCTGAGAAACCTCCATATTACTTTCCAAAGTGGCAGAACAAGTTTACACTCCCCCAACAATGGAGGAGTGTTCCCCTTGCTCCGCATCCTCTCCAACATAGGCTGTCATCTGTGCCTTTTATCTTAGCCAATCTAACAGGTGTTAGGTGGTATCTCGAAGTTGTTTTGATTTGCATTTCTCTGATGACTAAAGATGAGCACTTTTTCAGGTGCCTTTCAGCCATTCATAATTCCTCCACTGAGAATTCCCTTTTTAGATCTGTACCCCATTTTTTGATAGGGTTATTCAAGGTTTTGGGCTCTAGATTCTTGAGCTCTTTATATATCTTAGAAATCAGTCCTCTATCACTTGTAGGGTTGGTGAAAATCTTTTCCCATTCTGTAGGCGGTCGTTTTGTCCTATTGACAGTGTCCTTGGCTTTGCAGAAGCTTCCTAGCTTCAGGAGATCCCACTTATTGATTATTGGTCTTAGTGTCTGTGCCACTGGTGTCATATTTAGGAAGTGGTCGCCTGTGCCAATTCGCAGAAGTGTATTTCCCACTTTCTTTTCTATCAAGTTCAAAGTGGCTGGGTTAAAGTTGAGGTCTTTGATCCACTTGGATTTGAGTTTTGTGCAGGGTGACAGGCTCGGATCTATTTGCAAAAAATGGTCTTTTTTATGATATTTATATTATTGTCCAATAGCCCAGGCTTATTACTAGCTAACCTTTACACTTAAATTAGCCAATATTTTTCTTTACCCTCTGCCACATAGCTCTTAACTTGTTTTCTTCTTTTCTACACAATCTGCTTGCTCAGTGACTGGCTGGCTTTTTCCTTGGCTCTGCTTTTCTCTTTCCCATCATCCTTAGTTTGTTCACCTTGCCTAAATTTCCTTCCCAGCTACTGACTAATCAGCATTTTGTTAAAGTAAGTCAGGTGATACATCTTTACAGTGTACAAAAGAAATGTATATGTGCGATAAAGTATGCAATAATTAGAAGATATTCTAAGTACCATAGGCAAAAATTAAATTCACTGATGTAACTCTAAAACAACTTTGTGTTGACAAGAAAGTTTATATTTGCAAAGGTTGGATTTGAAAATAAAATAGAATTATTTCACATTTTCAGGTTCAGTCTCTCTTGCAGAAAATATCAGGTTTGCTCATTGTAGAGTATCAATACAGATGAAAAAACATAAATGATACATGGAAAATTATTACTTGAAGATTTTAACAATTTGAATGTTACTTTTTTAAGTATATTATTTAATTTTGGTAGAGAGCAGATATTATCAACTTGACCTAAAGTTGTGGCCTTTAGGCCATGAAACCCCAGTATTCAGGTCATGGGCAGAAGGCCAGTTGAAGAACATGCACTTGTACACAACCATCCTCTCTTCCTGTTTGCTCTCTCATGCTTTTGAATGGAAGGTTTGACCAGCTAAGCTTCCGCAGTGTTGACCAGTTCAGTTTTTAAGGAACCTTACAACTGTTTAATCACTTTCATCAATGAGTGTTTCTCTATAAACCTCTTAGAAAATATTAACCTTTTTATATCAGTTACCAGCAATTATTAATACCAACTCTATTTCATATGTCTTTTTACTGAAATTTTCTAATTAATAAGAAAGTTTTTAATTTTAATATAGTAAAGTCATATACAAAGAAACTGCTATTAATTAAGAATTACAGTAACACTATCTTATCCATTTTGCTTTTGGCAAAATTGGAACAATTAATTTACTTTCTATTATAATTAAGGCAAATTAAAATTATAACTATTTAGTTTTCAACTCTAATAAAGACATGAGAAGTGTAAAATAATACCCAATAATGGGGACATCAGGCTGTTTGGATAATCACACCAAGTTCTGTAATGCTGAGGCATCCAATTCTGGTCTACAGGACTACTATGCCTGATATAATTTTTTTTGAACCAGGAAATTTTGAAGACTATCCTACCTTGTCATGGCAAAGTTCAGCAGTTACTTTTCTCTGTGTTCTGGTTGCCCAGTTTGGACTGAACGGTGTACTATCAGCAGTTTAGGCAAGAACAGTTTTTTGCCATAAAGGCTATCTTGTGCCATAAAAGCTATCTTGTGCCATAAAGAAAGCAAACCCCACAAGAAATGTCTTTAATTTCATTATACTTGTTAGAAGTAGATTGGTGCCACCAAGAGCTGCTCTGTCTCCTCTCATGAAATTTCTAAGCTACTAAAACATTTTAAATGTCATATCATGTAGGTCTTTAAAGTGTTTTAAGATTACCTATCTAAAACCTATTTTTGTATACCTAGAAGACCTAAGTAATATGACTATAAGTATAACAATTGCAGATGACTAACAATCTGTTTATTTTTTCCCACATATATATTTTTGTAGCTATAGAGCTTTGCTAGATTTAGCGCTATTGACCATGCTGGTCTCAAACTCAGAGATCTAACACTCTCTCTCTCTCTTTAGAGTACTGATATTAAAGGCATGTAAAACTACTGCCTGGCTATTAATTATACATTACATTTTTAATTGGGCCACAGAATGACAATACCTTAAATAAGAGTAGAAATATACTTAACAGTATCACAAAATTAACTTTAAATTTGTATCAATAAATTAAAATCCATATCAATGTAAAATATTTTGAGATTAACAGTTGTCTTTAGATTAAAGTAGATTTAATAATCTATCCTTTTATCTTATCATTTCTTATCATTTCTATATACCTTTTTTTTTAAAGTATACCCCTGAATCTAATCACATTTGTTTAGATTTTTGTCTGACCATAACCAATAACTTGTAACCAACCTACCTTAAAAAATAAATATCTATAACACATTTTTATTTAAATGAGAGCATAGTTCTGTAGCCTACATCCTGCTGATTGGGGGAGCTAATAATCTTTGGGAGACACCCCAAAATTCAGGGTAATACTTAAGAACTAAGTGGAGAATTCTATGAAGCTGGATCATCTCAGCCAGAAGCCTTGTAGCCATTATGGATGCAGAACTTAAAGGAAACTGTAACAAAGGCATTTTTTTGGATGCTGCATCACCTGGGCCACCTGTTTCCATAGAAATATTTTCAGGTGTTCTGCCTCAATCAACTATAATTTTTCTTAACCCAGGATAAACACACAACTTCTCATTTTCTTTGGAAACAGGAGCATAGCTTCTGTTGCTAAGTAACTTTTATTGGACTTAAATTTTAAGGTCAAAACATTACATATATATGTGTGTATGTGTTAGATTAATTCAGGAACATTTATAATCAATTTCTATTAGCAGCTGTTACTTATTCCTCAGCAAACAATTCAAAGACAACAAAAGAGCATATGATATCCTATTTGTGTATTTTCTGTTTTAATGTGGCTTTTTATATTTTTTATCATTCTATTCCTTTTTTAAAACTTTATTATTTTAAAACTATATTTTATAAACTAAGACTCTATATACTCTATATCATCTCTCTCCCGAGCCTATGTATTTTTTAAGCAATCATTTATAGTTTTTTTGTCCATCTGAACCTGTTTTTACTGTATATCTCTATCTTTATCTGACCACATGTGTCTTTAGAATGCTAAGCTGCATGACTACAACCTCTACTTCTACTCTGACAGCTGACTCTGCCCTGTCTTGTTCCCTATGAGACAAGCTTCATGGGGGAAGCAGTGGTGATTCTCTGTTCACCTTCCCAACTCTGAGGAGCTACTAGTTCCATTTTGCCATTGAGTAGCACACTGCTAACTATTGCTCACCAACCTCATTTAAGTGTTCAATAGAACACTTTCGAAAGAGTCATACTGTTTTTGCTGATAGCTCTGAGTCACAAAGGCATCTCTAAATGGAACTTCATTCCTGATTAGCACTAGCAAACTGCTTATGAACAAAACAAAGCAAACAACAACAACAAAAAAATCACATAGGGTTAACAAGAAGTCATGCTTGACTCTGTTGTTTTGTATCCTTAGACTCCCCCACCTTTTTTTTTTCTTTTTGTTTTTGTTTTAATGCTTTCTTGGGTTTTATGTGGAAATTCTTACTGAACATTTGGTTTCCACATGTAATTTCAAGTTTTCTTGTCCTGACAGCCTGCTGCTCATTCTAGCAGCTGATTCCAAATTACCACACTGAAACTTAATATTATTTATAAATGCTTGGCTTGCTTATTAGATGACTTTTAAACTACATATTTTTTATTTCCCTCTGCCATGTGGCTCATGGTTTGTTAGTCAATTTATCCTTGTAATATAATTGAGGATCCTTTGGCTCTATATGGCTAAAATTGGTACAGCTTGAAGTCAGGAATGGTTTTATCTCTGGAAAATCCTTTATTGTTCAGTATTGTTTTATCTACCCTGTGGTTTTGTTTTTCCAAATGAAGTTGAGTATTGGTGTTTTTATTGTTGGTTTTTGTTTGTGTATTTGTTTTTTGCCAGTCAACAAACTGAAGAATTTAATATAAAAACAGAAATATTTTCTGCTTTAAACAGACAACATTAAGGATATTAGGAAGATATTAAGTCAATATTTTATTTCATATCTTTGTTTCTTCAAACTGAAGTATTGAAATTGTCTGACAATCTAATATTTAATAGTGCTCTGGCGTTCTACATTTGTGAAGTGATGAGGGAAATGTTTTGTAAATTCATGGATGCCATCAAATCCTTATACTATGTGTTTGGTTTTCTTATTTTAGCTTCTTTTTTTATTTATTCTTTGTAGCTTTCACATCATGCATCTGGATCCCATTCATTCTCTCTTTGTATGTACACTCTGCTCTTGCAATTAACCCCCAATAAAATTTTAAGAGGAAAAAAGAAAAGAATAATAGCATAAAAAAGGAAAAATCTCCTCTAGGACACTGTAGTATGATACAATGTGTCATTTGCTAAACCCTTTTTGCCCATATATTTTGTCTTGAAAGTGTTCATTGCAAAGAGTCATTGGTTTAATCTCAGGCCTCTGGTTTCTGCTACACTCTTGATTCTGGGCCCTCAGTGGGGCTCCTGTTGGATATCCTGTTGTTGCCCTATGTCTTAGAGATCCTGCAGCTTTTGGATTTGCAGCACTGGCCCCTCCATGTGCTGCTGCAGATCACGGACGGGGTGATGTTGGCGTGGGCCTGGGTAGTTGCAGGTTTTGTCAGCACACCAGCTTTCCCCATCAGCCATTAAATGCTAAGCTCACAAACAAGAATATAAGAGCATTGTTTTCTTTGTGGTCTGAGAATAGTCTTGAAATTTTAATTAGTAGTGCATGCAATCTATATATTTTTTGAGGATGGATATTTTTCCTATGTTAATCTTACTTATCCATGTGTATGATACATCTTTACATTTCTGCTATTGTTACAAATTTCTTTCTTCAAAGACTTAAAGTTCTCCATTATACAGACCTTTTATTTATGTGGATAGAGTTATCAACAGTTGTTTGCTATTAATTGTGGTTATTGTAAATGAGGTTCTTTCCCTGATTTTTTTCTCAGCTCATTTAATATTTGTATATAAGATGGATACTATTTTTTGAGTTAATCTTGTATCCAGTCATATCACTAAAAACATTTATCAGCTATAGAGGTTCCCTGGTTAATTTTGTGGGTATATTTATATATAGTATCATATCATATAAAATTAGCAGAAGTATGACTTTTCTTCTAATTTATAACTCCTTAATCTCCTTGTGTTGTCCAATTGTTTGGCTAGAACTTCAAGTACTATATTGAATAGATAAGGAGTGAGTGTCAGCCTTCTCTTGTTCATAATTTTAATGGAATTGATTTCAGTTTCTCTCCATTTAATTTGTTGTTAGATGTAGGCCTTCTGTTTATTGCTTTTATTATTAAAAAAAATTTAGAATCATTTTATGTACTGAACACAGATTCTGATCTCATCCTTTATCTTTCTCTCTCCCAGCCCTCACCCCTGAGCAAACTCCATCACTTTCTCCAAAGGCATAGTCAATAAGTCTAATATACTGAGTTGATGCAAGATCAAGCCCCTCCCCTTACATCAAGGCTGATCAAGGTGTTCCACCATAAGTAATGGTCTTCAAAACACCAGCTCATGTACCAAGAACAGTTACTGATCCCAATACTAGAAGTCCCTTCAATAGACAAAGCTACACAACTGTTTTCCACATGTAGAAGACTTAGTCGAGTCACATGCAGGCTCCAAAGCTGTTGGTCTAAAGTTTATGAGTTCCCATTAACTTTGATTAGTTGTTTCTGTGGATTTCCCCATCAAAATTTTGACAACCATCCCTTGTTTATACAATTCCTCTTCCCTTTCTTTGACTAGACTCTTGGAGCTTGACCTGGGGCTTGGCTGTAGATCTCTGTATCTGTTTCCATCAGTTACTGGATGAAGGCTCTATGATGACAGCTAGGGTACTAACTAATCTAGTTACCAGAGTCTACCAATCCAGGCACCATCTCAACTACTGCTATTAGTCTAAGCTGGAGTCATCATTGTAGATTCCTGGGAATTTCCCTGACATCATATTTCTCCCTAATGCCATAATGTCTCCTGCTATTAAGATAATTTTTTATTGCTCCCTCATTCATCTTCCCCCCAACTCCACCATCCCATTTTATCATGTTCTCATTCTCCATCCACTCCTCGCATTGGCCCCCCTTACTCTCAGTTTGCTAAGGAGGTTTTATTTATTTTCTCTCTCAAGGGTGATCTACAACTCTTTCTTAGAGTCCTAGTTTTTAGCTAGCATCTTTGGAACTATGGGTTATAATCCAGTTATATTTTGCTTTAGATCTAGTATTCATTTATGAGAAAGGATATACCATGTTCGTCTTTCTTAGTCTGGATTACTTTACTCAGGATGATTTTTTTGTTTTATTAATTTTCCTGTAATTTTCATAATGCCATTGTTTTTACTGATAAGTAATACTCCATTATTTATATGTACCTCATTTTCTTTATCCATTCTTTACTTGAGAGCCAATTAGGTTGTTTTATAATTTTGGATACTATGAATAATGCTGCTATAAACATAAGTGAGCAAGTATCCTTGTGGCATAATTGAGCATCCCTTGAGTATATAACCAAGAGAGGTAACAGCAGATCTTGACGTGTATGGATTCTCAGTTTTCTGAAAAGTCACCATGTTTTCCAAAGTGACTATAGAAGTTGCCATTTCCACCAACAGTGGAGATGTGTACCACTTGCTCCATATTTTCTCCATAATAAGCTATTATCAGTGTTTTTAATTGTAGCCATTTGGACCTGTGTCTTGCTATTGTAGAACTGCTAAGTTTTGGTAGTGCCATACAGGTCATTAATTGGTGCAATGTATTCTAGAACTGACATCTGCCTATCTCCTCCTCAAATTTGCAGTGGGAAGGATTCTGTTTAAGGTAGACATTGGGGTCTTGGAGTTTGGGGTGAGACTAAGTGAGACTTGTAGATTATAGACATCAATGTGGTGATGGGTGAAATGCTCACATTAGTCTTGCCTTTTAGCCTGCAACTCAGGTTGCAATTGGTGGTGGTGTGGGCACAGCTTATATGCCTCGGTTCCTTGGGCCTAGAGACTAGGCTGTCCAGCTGGGGGAAGAGTCAATCAACTCTTGTCCAATTATTCTGGCAGTGTCTATGTCTCAGTGAGCTACGTAGATCACAGGAAGTTGGCTGTGTTTGGGGGAACAGAGTGGGACTTGTAGATTATAAGCTCCAGAAGTGATGGAGGTAGGAAAGCATTCCCACAGGAGTCTTGCATGTTGGCACACAACTTGGGCTGCAAGTGAGGAGCATGGGGGACAGAGGGCTTGCCTTGGTGCCTAACACATAGAGACTGGAAAAGAATGTTCTTTATCAAGAATATAAATAACAACAAAAGCTGATGAAAAACAAGAGAGGTTTATGAACTTTGTTTTTTCACAGGGGATTTGTAAACTTACATAGTCACTATTGATATTCGCATCCTAGAAAGTGATAAACAAGTGCCTTATATGTGCAAGAATCATCACTTCTGGGCATATATTCAAAGAACATTATATTATATGGTATAAATATATACATTCATACTGATGCTCTCTTTATAACAGCTAGAAGACAGAATTAATATAGATGCCCATCACCTAATGAGCAGGTAAAATGAGGTAGATATACAAAAGGGAATTTTTCCATTAATAAAGAAAAAAGAAGTTATGAAATTTGCATTGCAAATGTGGAATTGAAAAATATGTGAACTAAAGTAATCCAGGATCTGAAAGAAAATGTCTAATATTCTCTCACACATAAAAATTATAGCTGTAATTAATTTTGTGTTTAATAAGGAATGTCCGTAGATTTGGCCAAGTATCTTTGAAAAAGAGTTGCATGGTGTGGAAAGAGATGCAAACAAAGGAAGATGCACAATGAGAGTAGAGTTAAAGAAAGTCTGCTGTGACAAGATCTGAACAGGGAAGACATAGAAGAAGCAGGTGATAGGTAGAGTGGAAATTTAAATTGAGATGTAAGAAGATATATGGAAACATACTACTCTGAAAACTAAATATCTTTAAAGTAAGTTTACATAAAAGCAGTTTCCAGGGATGAATAATGCCAATTACAGAAATTATGAGTCTTCAATACTAATTCCAGTGCTAGGTATACTTAAAATATTTTCTTATAATTTTTTTATTTAGAAGCCCTAAAATTTACAGCCTATTTTCATTTTTTTTGAGTTAGTCAAAAAACAGCTGATAAGACCTAATTGCTGAAGATATCAAAAACCTTGGGAGTACAACATAGGAAAGTCACAATGGGACTGACTGGAAGCTTCTTCCTTTCTGACTGATGTACAGTACCCTGAAAGTTGCTATCCAAGCTGGTAGGGCATAGAAATGTATGCTATCACACAGTCATGTGCTTCATTTGTGGAATGGCTATTAGGGGAGGAACCAACTGAAATCTGGTTAGATTTGAAGCCTAAAAAAATTATGTTTGGTACTAAACTTGTTTCTTGGTTCCTGGTATTAAAAAAGAGTTTCTAAATCTCCATATTTATAGACATAAACAAGTGCTATTCTCAACCAATATAAGAAAATGTTTTCTTCATTGTATAATGACAAATTTAGAATCTGAGTGTTACTGAAGGTACTAGACATTAGTGTTGCTTGACTGTTCAGCACTATACAGCATATTCATATATTAACTTAGACTCAGATACTATTGATAAAGAGTGAGTCTAAAGACTGTAAAGGCTGTAAGAGAGAGAGAATGCTGTGAAGTGTTATTTGGGGATTTTGCACATCCATTGTATCATAAACTCAGAATGTCTCTGGTTATATTCATGATGTTCAAACAAGGCAGGCTATGTCAAGTGAGTCATGATATGTTCAGAGGCTCATGTATCTCCAACTTACCTGATGATTTTTAAGCTATTGAAGAATTACAAGGTTGTAAAAGTCATTGTCTTTAGTTTTATACCCACCACTGACCCCACCAGATGCCAATGGATATTTTTACCTCCAAGGTCACATGGACAGCCTTGATTAAACTGAATGGGTGACAAAGAAAAAGAAAAAGAACAAGAAGAGGAAGAGGAGGAAGAAAAACAAGAAGAGGAGGAGAGCAAAACAGGAACAGAAGGAGGAAAAGGAGGGGTGGAGCAAAAAAAGGAGACAAATGTGAAAAAAAAGATTTGTGGGAAGTATGGGTTTAACATGAGTTAGAAAACAGATAAGAGTAGATGTTTGTGAGACTGTCATACTAGAACACTAAAGATGGCTCAGCCATTAGCAGTCAGGCTCAAGACACAAGAGTAACTAGCATGTTTTATATAGACATATTAAATTGTCAAAGACCTAATTTACTTAATTAAAAGAAGTAGGAAAAACATCCTGAGCTTGGGAAGAGTAGCTCAGAAGTATAGCTAATGTTCTGCTTCATAGTGAGTACAAGGACAGCATAAGCTACATAAAATATTGTATTAAAAATAATAATTATTGTATTTTAATATTGATCAGTTTAATGAATAATTAAAGTTGAGTAATTATTAATACAAAGAAGTTTGAAATCTAGTCTTTGTGAATTTTTTTAAACAGACTCTACAAATTAGCCATGATGATGAGTATAGGGAGATAAGTATATTGTAGAGAATTGTAAGGATTGTGCACAGACAGAAATCAAACAGAAATATAGATGGAAATATTTTTGAAGTTTTGAATCAATGGTTGTTAATTATTTTTTCTTCATTGGTAAAATTACAAATATTCCACATGTCCTATTTATCACAAGAGAAGCTGCATTCATACTTTTCATTTTAGAAAGAGGACACAGTTGCTTACATGTCATTGAGTATTCTTAACAAGTATTAGATAGAAAAAAAATCTACTACATGCTGTCTTTCTATGCTTGGAGAATTCTATTTTCTTTTGAAGGGTGTGTGAGTTATACCTGTTTTCCAAAACACGGGATTCTCAGACATCAATGGAGATAATTAATTCCTGGGAGAAAAACCTCAATAACAAGATAATTGAAATTCATAGAAACTTTTTAAAATACCCCTTCAATGCAGGATACAAATGTGGTCTCATTGCACGTCACATATCCATAGCAAAGCTTCACCATGAGGATAGTGGATTCTATGGAGGTTTTTCTGCCACCTTACCAGCCCCTACTGTTCAAATGAAGAACCTGAATCAGAAGTAAAAAGATCATTTCTACATAGTGTATTAAATTAGTCTAGTCTCAATCAAAACCCCATGTTGACAGTGAAACATCTGTATGTTTTTAGAAATAGGGGAGGGCTTTTCTATGGTGACACTATTTAATATTTTGTCTCGATATCTGCAAAGGTGTAAAGATTCAATTCTGGTATCCTCCCTCCCAGATCTTGTCTGAAGACTAGAAGCTCACATAAAGTAATTGATCTACTGAGGTGTATACTTCAACACTGCTGACAATGAGAAGATACTGCAACATTTTATACACAGGAGTCGTTTTTTTCAAGGTTTGTAAAATAAAAGCATAGACTATTCTATCCTCATCTTAATTTTTTATTATAATTGGTAAGTATTCTGTACTTAGTGTCAGACAATGTGAGAGCCAAAGATGAAAACATTGATTAGTTCCACCTATTATATCAGATTTAATAAAGTTTGTGGACAAAAGCTGTTTAGCATGATAATATGTGTTATATAGTTTAATGATTTAAGGTACATAATGCTTTAAAATTTGGAATATGAAAATAACTAGAAGAAACAAAGTATTGTAATTAACATAGCTTACCTGAGGCAGAAAACATAATTTTTTCTGTCATCATATTACATAAATGGAAATTTAAAATTTTGTAGAAAATAGATGACAACCATCTGTTTGGTGTATATGTAATACTGAACTTGCAAGTGTTTAAGAGAACCCTTTTTTGATGGCCATAATGCATCTGCAGGCATTAGGTGTGACCTACTGTGCTTTCTTCATTGGTAGCTGAGCCTAACCAGGCTTGAGGAGCTTTAGATTTTATTCATTATGTTTCATGTATTTTAGAGAGAAGAGACTTTTTAATACTGTATTTTTTCTTTTTTATAATTATGAATAAAGAAGTCACATCTTCTATCCTTGTATATCCTTATTCAAGGTCCCTTCCCCCTCCCACCACATCAGGTCATTCTCTCTTCTCCACAACTCCCCTTAAGCTATCCTTGGTATTTGCTTTTTTATATAAAGTTTCATATTGATTTTCAAAAAACAGTAAAACATACACACACACACACAAAAGAGAACACTTAAATGTTCTCTTTAGCCAGTGTTTAGTGATAGCACTTAATGTTTTTGTTCTTACATCTGCATAGTAACACTTTTCTCTAAATTGATGAAAAAAGAACAACACAGGTTATTTAAAGTACTAAAAGCAGTCCTTTATGAAAGACACTGAGTAGCCAGTGTAGGAACACAGTCTTTTTAGACTATCAGAATTATCAACTTAAGTATTACAAATTCTCTCATATAACATGTGTATTCTTTCATTATACCTTCAACATCATCTTGTCTGAATTTTTAAGATTAATTTCTGTTACATTATGTTGTTTTTTATTGTTTATATAATTACATGTAACATATTTTGACTTGTTCAAATAATTTGTGTATTCACAATTAAATTTAAAAATGCTATTACTATTCTTTTTCCTGGACTCCTTCTGAAGCTTCTATTGCCATTAGCTCCTGCAGCTATAACTACCTAGTGTATTCCAGTGTATTTCAGCCAAGGTCAAGACTCAGTTTATGTTGTTTGTATCCAAGGTTCTTCCTCACTCAAATATACTAATTTGTTCCCACTCAAATCATGATTCAACTTTTCTGGGTGTCTATTTTCTATGAATAAAGTAAAAAAAAAAAAAAAAGATTACCTTTAACTTAATGGCTACTACTCAGCACACTTTGAGATTATCTAGTGTATTTATAAATATTGCTCATATTGATAAACTTTTTAGCTATCTTTACTTAGGGGGCAAAGCTACAGTATTAAGTAGTCATAAGGATTTAAAACTTTTTGTGTAATGTTAAATGAAAATCTATTTATATTTCATTAATTAACAGAATCTTATCATTAACTGTTAGAATATGGAAATTATGTCAATATGGGAATGTATCAATTTTTCTTCCAGAAAATATCATTAACTGTCTAATGATCTAGATGGAATACAGAAACAATGTGACTGAGTTTGTTCTCCTGGGACTTACACAGAACCCACACATGCAGAAAATCATATTTTCTGTGTTTTTGGTCGTCTATATCTTCTCTGTGTTAGGAAATTTGCTCATTCTGATCACCATTATGAACAGCCAACTTTTGGGTTCCCCAATGTACTATTTTCTGGCGTATCTCTCCTTCATTGATGCTTGTTACTCCTCAGTCAATACTCCTAAGCTGATTGTTGATTCACTGCATGAAAAGAAGTCCATTAAATTCAGTGGATGCATGGTACAAGTCTTTGGGGAACATTTCTTTGGAGGTGCTGAGGTCATCTTGCTTACTGTCATGGCCTATGACCGCTATGTAGCCATCTGTAAACCCCTACATTATGTGACCATCATGAACCAAAAACTCTGTAATTTACTTGTGGGAGTGTCGTGGGCTGGAGGTTTTCTTCATGGAGGTATACAAATTCTTTTTATTATTAAACTACCTTTCTGTGGTCCTAATGTCATAGATCACTTTATGTGTGATCTGAACCCTTTGCTTGATCTAGCCTGTGTTGATACCCACATTCTAGGGCTCTTTGTTGCTGCCAATAGTGGTTTCCTCTGTCTGTTAAACTTTCTCCTTCTGCTCATCTCCTACATTGTTATTCTGTGCTCCCTAAAAACCCACAGTGTGGAAGGAAGGCACAAAGCCCTTTCTACGTGTGTTTCTCACATTACAGTGGTGGTTTTATTTTTTGTACCCTGCATATTTGTGTATATGAGACCTTCAGCTACATTACCCATTGACAAAGCAGTTGCTATATTTTATACTATGATAACTCCCATGCTAAACCCATTAATATACACCTTGAGAAATAATCAGATGAAAAATGCCATTAAGAGGTTGCTTAGTAGAAAAATTCAGTCAGATGATAAATAAACCACCACTCATGCAACTTCAAATAGACTGGAGAAAGAACAGAGTGAATAATTTGAATAATCTAATTATGGAAGGTTTAGTAAATAAAGGAAAAAGAAGTAATTGGTAATGAATATTGACTGAGAGATACAGAAAAGAGTGCTTTAAATGGGAAAAGCCTAATTCAGGTTGCTATATTATCGCTATAGATACATAACCCAAACAACACTCACACATCCTGCCTTGGACTTATGTAAAGTAGCAACTAACTTTATTTGCTATGTTCTAGAAAATTTCTTATCTAAAAAGCTAAGTTTATAGAGTCTTTCATGTCAGAATTTTGTGGTTTCTACTTTAAATGTTGTTTACTATGTAACCCCTCAAATAATGCCTTTTGGAAGTTAAGTTACAACTAGTGATCTTTTGCCATCTCATAATTTTTTTACTAGTTTATCATAGATATTTTCCCACATAGGGACTTGCTTTTCCCTTGGTAGCATCTGACTGAATAGAATAATGATAAGATAAATTTTGGGGGCATCCACCTTCTCATTCACAAATTTGTCCTCAGATTTATTTAAATTATGTCCTAGTCATTCTCATGTTTAGATTTAGGACTTACACAATAATACATTCCAATATTTCGTTTTCCCTGACTGCAAATCCCCCTTTCTTATTTTTTGTATTTTCTAAATATCAGTTTTATTTATTGTTATTTTTGTATGTGAATGTACACACCTCATTGGAATCTGCATTCAATGTTGTTTTTGTGGAACTTAGAGGAAAGTTCTCTCCTTCCATTTTTGTATGGGTTCCAAAGATCCAACACCAATCACCAAGCTTGTGTTGTAAGAATTAGTACACAGTGAATGATTTTACCTACCCCAATTTCTTAATTTTTAAAAATGTAAAATATAATTATATCATTTCCCCTTTTCCTCTTTGTTGTCAATATTTTCTACCCACCCTTCTCATTTGCTTTCTATTTTTAATATTTTTAATTGCTTTTTATATTCATATGTATAAATTATAAATATATGTATATATTTTGCTCACTGTAGATGCACTTTTATTCCTGTTGTCGCATACATTTACAGAGTCATCCATCAATGCCTGAGTTCCAGCACTTATTGATAGATACTAACCTACTGTGTGTACATCAATACAGTTAATTTGATACAAATTGTAGTTGTTTCTCCATAATCACATATTGCTGGATAAATTATTTTGATTGTACAGGCCTGTGTAATGTAGTATACCAGAACACATGTCTCATTTTGATGTACATATAAATCTAGACATAGGTCTAGAAGCTAATGAGTATGTTGAGAGTGAGCCCTAAGGAAATTAGTAATGTCTTATGCTAGCATGCTCTCACAAAAAGCCATGATAGTTTTGTTAGACAATGTAGCATAAATCCTTCTGACCTAAGACTATCAGTTAAAAGGGAAAGATAGGCACATTTATTAACCTAACTATTACAAATACTAATCTCTATTATATTAATTTAAACTATTGAGAAATGTAAGACCGAACTTGTGTGGTGATTCTTTCTAATTCTTGTATAACAAGCTCCTTGTCTCTATTTGAGAATTCATTACCATCTGAACTTGAAATTTTAAGAAAGCAATAATAGAAAGACTGGATTGTGGAAAGTCAACTATTATGTGGGGAAGAAAAGATGTGGTCTCACCTGATGTCTAGCCTCAGTCTAACACCTTGGGAGAGGTGTAAACTATATTCTTCCACACAGATGACTAGACAAGATGTTTAAAGAGGAGGAAATTTATTAATTTCTTTTTCATTAAGAGGTCTTAAGTTAGTAATCATAAATTAAAACTATCCAGAGAAGGTTTAGAATGTTTTAGAATGTTAAGTATTAGTTTACAAGATACATGGCAATTTGGGACTGTTAAAGAGAATATGAGAGGAATTATCAATTTTTCTCTACATCTCCACATTTAAGATCAGATTTTGAGCTCCAGTCTTGAACAATCAAATCATGATGATAACCTGCTACCAATCTGTCATTCTAGCCCTCTCATTGTCCTATATCTCTAAGTCCTTAGTTACTTACCATTTTAAAAGATTATTTTAAGAATGTGTTTGTATATATTCAGGTATATATATTCATGTAAGTGCTGGTCCCCTCACCAACAGCTAGAAATCAGAAGAGAGTGCTGATGGTCTTTTAGCCTGGCTTATGTCAAAAGATGGGAACCTCTACTGTATCATTGAATGATATTTTATAAAATTCAATCTGATACATCAAAGAAAAAAATTAAGTAAAACATACTAATAATCTCCTTTCTTATGGTTTTTCTTCTGTGGGATTATCAATTGTTGTGGAATCATGGATGCATCTTGGTTCCATAAGTTGGAGTTTTTTCTCAAGTACTTTCTGTAGTGCTGCATTTGTGGATAAGTATTGTTTCAACTTCTCTTTGTCATGAAATATCTTGCTTACTCCTCCTATAGTGATTAACAGTTTTGCTGGATAGAGTAGTCTAGGTTGGCAGCCATGCTCTTTTAGTGTCTGTGTATTTCTGACCAGAATATTCTTGCTTTCATTGTTTCCAATTAATAGTCTGGCGTTATTCTGATGGGTCTGCCTTTATAGGTAAGTTGGGCCTTTTCTTGAAATATCACCTGACACCTGTTAGATTGGCTAAGATAAAAGACACAGAGGACAGCCTATGCTGGAGAGGATGCTGAGCAAGGGGAACATTCCTCCATTGTTGATGGGAGTGTGAACTTGTTCAGTCACTCTGGAATGCAGTATGGCAGTTTCTCAGAAAACTGGGAATCACTTTCCCCAAGGATCCAGCAATACTATTTATTGAGCATATACCCTAAATAAACACATTCAAACCCCAAAAGCATTAGCTCACCAGTGTTCATAGCAGTAATATTTGTAATAGCAAGAACCTGGAAACAACCTAGATACCTCTCAACAACAGAATAAATTAACAAACTGTGGTATATCTATACAATGGAGTATGAGTCAGCAATAAGAAAAAAATGATATACTAAATTTTGTAGACAATGGATGGATTTGGAGAATATTCCTCTGTGCGAAGTCTCACAAACCCAGAAGGATAAGCAGGGCATTTACCCAGTCATTAGTGGACTTCAAGCAAAATCATTGTCTTTTCTTTGAAAGATTATGGGTGAGTAAAGTGATTTAAAATACACACACACACACACACACACACACACACAAGCAAAACTTCTGGTTTGACTCTAGAAGGTTGCTTAGCAAAAATTTGTGTTGGTCATAGTGCATCCATGGGCATTAGCTATGACCTACTGTGTTTTCTTCATCTGTAGCTGAGTCTAGCATGGCTTGAGGAGCTTTAGATTTTATTTTTCATATTTCATGTATTTTAGAGAAAAGTCAAGTTTTATTACTATATGGGTTATTTTGTTATGTATTCAGAATGTTTTGCTTTTTATATAATGTTTGATATTGATTTTCAAATAGCAATAAAAAATAATAATAATCTAATATCCAAAATTTGTTAATTGGCTTCTTTCATAGTGGCAATCAATTTGAAAATAAGTCTGTTTTCTGTGAACAAACCAATATATTTTTATTCAAATATCATAAAATGGTCTCAACTTTAAATTGTTTCAGGTAATGTTTGGTGGTTTTAACTAAGAGTTCTTGTGACACAATGTAAGCAGCTGGCATTGAAATGATATGGTGTGGTGGAAATGTTCTCTGTATGCTGTGCTTAAGATATGGGCCAAACAGTATGAAGTTAACATAAGTGTCTGATTCATTTCTTTGGAAGACAAAAGCTGCTGCGTGCCTGGTACAAAACTTCTGGGCCAAATGGGCCAGGGAAAACTTTTTACAACAGATGGCATCGCTGGGTGGGCTGAACACTGCAGAAAGCCTAAGAAAGTTTAAAAAACTTGAAACAGAGTCAAAAGAGGCTTTCTGAATTGCATATTTGAATTGATTTATGGTAAAGAGACAGCATGATGTTCAGGCTTGAATGTAAAATTGACGCGTCCGCGGCACACAGCTTAACTCATACGTTTCACCAAAGGCTTGGCATAAGTGTGATTGATGTAAGGTTTCTGCTTATATTGAATAGAAAGAAACAGAATTAAAAATGTTTTTTTTGGTAGCAGCATTTCCTGAGTCTGCTCTGGTTGCAGGCAGTAGCAGAGATGCTGTGGGCTCCTCTGCCATATTGAGAAGCCATCAAAAGGGGTGGAGTCAGCAATTAAAGTGATACCAACCTTTTAAAAGCTCTTTGGGTTGGAAAATGATTAAGAATTCTCAATAAAACAGATTTAGACTCACAACATTTCTAAATGGGGTACAATGTATGTAAAATACACATAGGCTTCAGAGAGAGAGAAAAAAGGGTAAAGAAAGCCCTTTAAGAAAGAGAAATAGGAAATAAAGATAAAAAGGCCACATGAAGATGGCAGATAAACAAAGAGTCTGGATTATGGCTATTGTGTTTTCTTTTAATTTTTTAACTTTTAATGAGCTAATTGCAGAAAGAAAATTGATTGCTAAGGCTGCTAAGTTAAACAAATACATACACTTTAAAGATATCTTGACTTCAAAATCTGTTTATAAGAATATGTTGCTTGGGAAAAGAGTTTCTGTTTTTGTCTCCACAGAAGATTAAAACCTGTGGATTGATTCTAGACAAATGTGGTTTCATTTGTCAAGGTCACCTGAACATTCTCAACTTCCAAGATGACGAGTTGAGATGATCCAGCTTCAAGACCCCATGAGATGTACAATATCCTTTGACAGCAGGAAGTAGAAAAGGAAAGAAAACTACTTCCAATTTCCCCAAAATATTACTTATTAATGTTTGTTTTCATTACAAATGGTTAATGGTCATAGTCAATCTCTTTTTAAAAAAAGAAAAGAAAACAAAAGGGGGGAGGATGTAATATAGGAATGATTAGAAACAGTAAGTGGATTTTGGTTTATTGATATAAAATTAAGGTCAATTTTGCTATGCTGTATGTATTTTTCGACTCTTAAGGTATGATGCTGATGTAGCACATTTGAAATTGTAATGTGTAATTGAGAAATGCAGATTAATAATCATCTAGGATAACCAAACTTACAGTCATGTTAGTAAGGTTTTTATAGATATACAATCATATATTTCAATTAGATAGGTAGTCTTCAAACACTTCAAAGACATGAAGAAATTATTTTAAGAACTTAGACTTTTCTGGACAGTGAGACAGGTCTGTTCCTGGCAGTACCATTGTATTTCAGGAAAATGATGGGTATTGAAGAAACTTCATGTGGAATTTACTTTGTGGCAACAGCCACTGGACAAGAAACTGTTCTGGTATTGACTGTTTGATAGTATGCTGTATAATCTGGACATACAGAAAGTGACTTCTGAACTTTGGCAGAACTAGCCAAGATGGTCCTTCAGGTTCCTGTTTTGCAGAAAAAAGTGCCAGGCATCCTTTTGGACACAAGGAGAAGCAACTGATGGACTGTATCAGATTTCCTGCATCATGAAAGGTATGCCAGATACTTTAGGCCATAAAGGCTGAAGATGGTGAGCCAACATTACAAAGGAACTTTGGGTGACTGTCCAGGCAGACATGTGTCATCGCTGTCATTTTCTAGACTTTGGAAGTTGCTTGCACTTCCTGTTTATTTGAATAATAATATATCCTTCTGTGGTCTTTGGTGTGGTTGAAGGTTTAACAATTATAGATATAGTTCTTTTTAGTTTGAAAGGTATGTTAGATGTGAAATGTTAGATTCACGAGGATAAGGTAGATAATAGAATATTCTATTTAATTTTGTAAACACAAATAGACTAGATATTGTGACTGTAATTTTTGCTTGACAGCTGTTCTGTATGCAATTTTGCTATATGGAAAATTGAAACCTTCCTTTTTGATTAGACAGAAAAGAGGAAATGTGGTGGAAATGTTCTCTGTATGCTGTAAATAAAGGACTGTTTTGGCCTATGCACAGCACCATAGAAATGGGTAAAGAATCAGAGAACAGACAGGTAGAAGGATGGTGGAGTTACGCAGTCTCCATCTGACCCCTGAAGAAGAATCATGTAAGAGATACAAGTGAGCCACAGGCTGGGACATGTGGCTGGTAGATTAGTAGAAATGGGTTGATTTAAGATGAAAGAGCTAGCTAGTAATGTGCTTAAGACATGGGACAAACAATATGAAGTTAACATATTTATTTCTTTGGGGGACAAAAGCTGTTGCGGGCCAGATACAAACTCTGGGCCCAAAGGGGCCCAGGAAACCTACTAAAACAATATGGTCAGTGGTGGCAGGGCTGAAGGAAAATATAAAGTGAAATGCTAGCCAGAGGTTACAAATCTTTGGCAGAACATCATAACTACATTTAGGGCTATGTACCTTCTAGTGATTTCAGTTAGTTGATATTGCATTAGATGTTTAAATCTCTGCTGAGAGTATTCTTTCATAGATCTTATAATTCATTTCAGAAGAAAATGGAAAATTTCTGTGGGTTTTTTTGTGGTTTTTATAAATAGCAAGATATACAAGAGTCAGGACTGTTAAAAGGGCTCAGCACGTAGTCACTTGCCTCCAGAACCTAAAGTCCTCAGTTCTCATGGCAGATTTTACTTCTGTGCAGAATGCACATGTATTATGGAGGTTTCAACTAAGTTTTCTTATAAAAGACAAAAAAACAAAGTGAATAGTTGGGCTAGGTTCTGCAGAGTCTCTGCCAATGTGATGTGTGACACTGGTGATATGAATTCTAAGTTCCACTCGTAATCACAAGGTTTTTGCAATTTCAGTAATAGTGGATTTCTTATGAGAAAACTGTAGGAAAAAATGTTGTTGGCTTAAGATACAGAGACTGTGTGGAACAAGTGACAAGGACTTGGTAATGGAGCTATTCATATGGCATACACTTCATCACAGCATATTGTTTTATTCTGGAAGAAAAGCTATGGGATTGTATATTTGTTCAGCTTCATTTTCATTTTGTTTTGACTTAATCATTACTTATTTATAATCCTGTCCATTCCTTTTGTAAAGTGTTGAAGTCCATTAATCAAAAGCTGCTTTTGGCTCACCTAATTAGCATGCCCCACTGAAATTAAACATCTCATTCTCAAATAGGATTTCCTTTTTTAACAGTATAAACTGCCATTTTCCTTTGGAACATTGACTCCTTTCTTACAAGAGCCAGTCCACTGCCCCTCTGACTCTCTGACAAATTTCCCTACCCCTCTTTCCATGTTTCCTTTCCCTCATCCTCTATCTCCTTCATCTTTTATTCTATGACCTCAGTCCTTCTGGCACAATAAATCCCCTTTGTGCTATCAACTTGATCTTGCTAGACTTGAACTGATATTGATTCTTTTCTCCTTAGTTTTTCCCCAAAAGTAAGGAGACAAATCAATGATGAATTCCTTCAGAATATCTGGTTCTATTTCTTAATTGAATGAACAGGGACACATTGGAAAATAACTTTCCCCAGACACCTATATTTTACATCATTAATGCTTAATACTCCTCCTGGGAAAGCAAAAAGAAATAGTCATTTGTCAAATTTCTGTATGAAGATAACTGTCAGAATACCCACCTGTGGTGAATCTCAGAAAAGCTTATTTAATTTGTAATGTTCATTCTAATGCATATTTACTGAAAATTATTTAAATTCTCATTTCACTATAAAACTAATTTTTTAATGTTCTATTTTTTACAATATGTAAAATAAAGCTTACATAATTTTTATAAGACCTTGTTTTATTCAAACATGATTTTCCTTTATGAATAATTAAACTCCTACATGGTTATAAGCTAAAATGTGAAATTATGATGGAGACAATAGAGATAATTAAGCTATGTGCATGATGAAAAATGATAGTAGAAGATGATAGACGATAGATAAAAATACTTAAAACCTAAGATACATTATTATATGACTAAGAGTCACAGTGCTGTGCTTTAGATCTGAAGTCACTTCCTGTGTGTAATTTGTCCTTTTGACCACATATACCCACCACTCCCTGACCTTTAGAAACCATGAATCTAATATTTCTCTGATTTCCACAGTCTTACATTTCAATTTTAACTGAGTTCACATGGTATCTGTCTAATTCCAAGCTTATTCCACCCAACATAATGTCCTCTTCATCTTTGTCAATGACAGAATTCCCTCCTATTTTATTGATATGTGCACCCTCAGCAGCTACTGCTTCACCAGATAGAAGGAAAAAACTCAGGAACCAAGAGGCACACCAAACCTATGGCAGTGAACTGCTAAATGGAGCAATGAGGGCAAAGTGGACAGTCAAGTATGCAGCTGAAACTCAGAGCTCAGTGGTGGGTGTTCTGCCCTGTGAGCTAGACTCAGAACCACAGACACATCAGTTAATGGTTGTTGTATTACATTTCTGACCCTGTATGGGCCAGAGGTTCAGACCCCCAGCAGTCGCTTTTATCCTCCCCCTGAAAATGGCTCAGATACCTATATTAATTTTATGCCATTTGGCTAATGTCTCAAGCACTTACTAGCCAGCTTTTTCGTCTTACTTCAACTCATTTCCATTAATCTATCTGCCAAGTGGCCCATGGCCTGTGCCCAGTAGCTCACCTATACATGTTTCTTCTTCAGTGTCTGAATTGGGACTGACTGACTCCACCCTTCTACCTGTTTCTACTCTGATTCCTCCACCCACTTTTAAGGTACCTGACACAGACCAAAACAGTTTCTTTATTTACAGAATGATACAGAGAATAGTCCCAGCACAAATAGTCATTTGAATTCCAGCTGTCAGAGAGGATGTTTTGAAGCTTAGACGCTACAGGGCAGTTGAGAAATTTCATCTCAGATTCACTACTAACATGTGTACATCTTCAGCTTAACTCAAAACTGAGAATGATTTGCATTATGACTTCAGCAATATGCATGAACTTTCAGGGCAGCTGGCCAACCAGGCCCCAATCTTGAACTTTCAGGGGAAAACTTTAAGACTGGTATCAGAAATGAGTTCAAAATAACCTGGACTGTAGAATGAGTTACAGGATAGCCAAGGCTACAGAGAGAAATCTTGTCTTGAAAAACCAAAATAATAATCTTTTAAAAAGTAATCTAACAGATTTTGGCAAGACAGTGGGAATGGGAGAGAAGGCAAGACCTACCAGAGGAGTGTTTGCCAGGCCAAGGCAGACTAGAGTTCTTTCAGTGAACTGTCACCCATACTGGGTTAGGCTTTGTGATACAGCTGTCTTTGATTCATTTCTGCACCTGCATTTCTGAATAAATTACCCCTAATAAATATTATTCACAATAGAACTTGTTGGTTCACAAAATAGGACTTTGATGATGTTATCCATAATTTTGTCTATCATTAGTGCCATTGCAGGGATTAGTAGATGAGTGTGGTGCAATTCTTCTGGAAAGGTCTGTGATAGTCATCAAACATTTCTTGTGCACTTATTAAAATTTTTATGTATTTTTTGTTTTATCTTATTTTTGAATTTTTATTTTGGAGAGGAGCAATGATGGATTATTTAATTATTTTCTAGTTTTGGGAAATGAAAATAATTCTGATTTGAATGAGTTTAATATTTACGGAGAGTGTGTCTGAACATAAAAATAAATTGTGTGCTGTAAAAAGGGTAAGATAATAATTTACATAATATAAATTTTATAGTAACATTACAAAAAAAGGTATGAATGATGAACTTTTTTATAGGACTATATTTTATTAACTAATATCTCTCAAATTTTAGATCAAAAAGACAAATAAAAATTAAATCTGTGGTGAGTTTAGTTTAATTATCAAGGGTATAGTAAATATTTGCTAACTTTTAAGGAATTTTTATTTTAAGTAGTTTGAATTGTAAATAGTTATATATTTTTAAGACATGTGTAAAAACATTGGAGAAGAGAGAGTGACTAGAAGGAGGGGGAAGGAAGCTTGAACAAGGATACACTTGGATAAAAATATGACTTTATTAATAATAAAAAGTTTTAAAAATGTAGATATCTTTTCTGCTAGTTTCCCATAACAAAATTCACCTGAAACTTTTGGGCTCTGCTTTTAAGTCAGTTACATTCATAGTTTAGAACTCTTTGTCTCCTGATCTACTTACAGCCAAGCTCCTCCTCACAGCTTGACACTTGGATGCTTACAAGGAAGCCAAGAATTTGTCAAGTTTCAACATCAGTTTTCCTACAACTTTCGGTGGAATGTGTAAGTATTCAAAGTTTGAACCACAATGACGACCTTCCCATTTTTTGGGATTTGAATTGTTACTGTTTTTTTTTAATAAAAAATAAAATAAACCTAGCCTATACTTAAAAAAAAATTACCACCTGATTCTATATTCACATGCTGTTTTCCAAATTATCATCTCATAATCAGGATGTTACATTTAACAAAATTATTTAGCATGAATCATATCTATTAAGATTCTTTTTAATTTGTCATTTTAATTTTGTCCATTTGCAAAGAAGAGAAAGAAAATGTATAGCTACAATATTCATGGATATATTTCTAAAATAATCAGATTAAATTGAAAAGGTAACTAACATTGAAAGGACTAAAGATGGCATGTGATTGTGAAGATTTTGAGCAAATGCAATGATTGGAACTGTTGAAACAATATCACCAGTGAAGTCTTTATAAACAACACTATAGCCCTTCTGAAACTGAAAAAATAGAACTGTCATCTCATTGAGCAATGCCACTCATGATTATTAAAATTGTTAGTATATTCCAGGTGATTGAAATCAGTATGTTGAAAAGATTTAAACACTTTTTTGGTTATTGTGGGTGTTTTCTCATGTTCATTTGTACCTTAAATCCTGATTCACTTTGCTAAAGAATAGTAACAAAGTAACAAATAGGGTTACTAAATAATTTTCAGGTTGTATTTTTAGTGTTTCCATGAGATACCAATAGTCTTTCAATAGTATAAAAAGATAAATTGAATAAAAAATGTTTTTCAATGTACCTGTCTTATATTTCTTAATTGAAAAGAAGGAAATACATCTCAAAATGATTTTACCCAAACTCCTAGATATAGCATCATTAGTGTTAAATACTCTTTTGGGGAATGCAAAAAAGTATAATTTTATCAAAAGTTCAGTGTAAAAATTTATTTTGTAACACACCTAATGAATCCTGACTATGATAAGTGGCTTGCTAATATTCCAATGAGAATTTAATGAAAATCATTCTAATACATATCTACAGTAAATCCTCACAATTCTAAATTCATTTTACAACTGGATAAGATCATCAACATGTAAAATTGAGTGAAGTGTACATACAACATTCTATGTTATTTTGCTATATTCTAACGAGATATTTGTTTTTATTATTAGCTAAAACTACATAGAGTCTTGAGTTAGATAATGCTATGATAAAGGCAAAAATCTGATAATAAATATTTAGGTAGATATATAGAAGATAAATAATAATACATAGGAAGCAAGATGATAAACAGAAATTAAAATAAAATGGCTGTCTGATTCATCACCTCACATATTTTGTGGTAATTATGCTTAAAATGTGCTATGTCAATTTTTTAAATGCAATGTATTCTTATTTATAGATATCATTTGTACAGCAAATTTTACATTATTACTCAGATCTGTCTTTGTCCTCTGACTTATACCTGTTTCATTTCGCTATGTTTTAGAAACCACCACCCTTCTGTGAATCCATCTTAGATTTTAGTATAACTATGACTGTGTTCTTTCTATGTCTGTGTTTAGCTCATTTCACTTAGGTAATGGCACCCAGCTTTGTCTACACTGTTTCAGATGCCAGAAATTCCCTCTGCTTTGTGACTGAATGTCAATAAATTACCTATTTATACACTTTAAACAATTATCTATCAGTTATACAAATCTTAGATGTCAACTTTATTGGATACAGTATCAATTAAATTCCTTTGCCAGAAAGCTGTATTTTCCTTATTTTTTTTCTTTTTCTTAGTTCCTGTCTTCATTTCGATCTTGACTTCTCTCAATGATGGACTATAATGTATAAGTAAAAAACAAAACAGAAACAAAACAAACAAAAAAAACCCACCTTTTGTCTGGGTTTCTTTTAGTCATACTATTTTTGACAACAATGGCAAACAAATTAAAATACTGTTGATGTAATTTAGGGTTAGTTCTGTATTTTGGCTGTTGTTAATTAGGATGTAATGATATAATGATCATAATAATGTTGCTATAAATTAGGGAATTCTGATTTCTTTCCCTATGCATATGTAGTCAGTAGGAAAATTACTGGATCATGGGCATTTTTCTGTTTCACTTTTAAGGAAACTCCACAATGTTCTCCATAATGGCTAAATTTAATTTAATTTGCATTATGAGAGTGTGTTGCAAAGGTTATCATTTCTTTACATTTTATTAAAATTGATAATCTTTTTCATTATTGATAGATGCCATTGGATAAAATTATAAATAATCAGATTGCCATGATACCATATCTGATAAATGAGTTCATATCTTACATTAGGCCTTAATATGGCTCTTATAAATGTATATCACTTGATAAAATAAAATTTTTCCTATTCTATTCATCTCTGAAGAGACTTTCTCTGCCCTTCTAAACTGTTATCTCTAGGGGGAAGTCTCCTTGATCAGCAAAAGTGACCAAAGGTAGATAACTATGCTCTAATTCTTGGAGGACACACATGCGTAAGTTTCTATTACTCAAAAATCATGTTTAGTGGAGCATTCTCTGTTATACCAAATTTATTCAGTTATGCATCCAATTATCTGTAACTATGAAGAATGTGATACACATACTGTGCAATTAGATATAACTAAATGTTGCAGCATTTTGTTGTTCACAATCTTTAATCTTACAGTCTCTTATCAAACAGATAAGATTAGCCGTATAAATGTCATGGCTTGTTTCTAATACATACTAGGAACTTTTGTAGATATATCTACCCATCTATATCTACCCATAATAATAGAAATAGTTACATATATAAATAATATTTATTTTATTTAATTCAATTTGTAAATATTTTTGTTTGCTAAGGCACCTCACAAAGAGTGCTGTTGGAAAACATCCAACAAAGTGAGTGACTCTTCAGTTAATGTTCACGTGATTATTTTGTATGAGGTATTTAAAGGATATTCGATTTCAGAATGATCTTTACAGATTACTCATTTAGTAATATTTCCAGTGATTCATTTTATTTTAAAAATGTCACAATGCCTATTTACAAATGATCCATGATGGTGCAGTGACATGCCTATGCAACCAACAATCTCCTAAGGTAAGTCTTTGTAGGTTTATTTTACTGTAGTACTTCTGTCATGACTTTCAAGTTTTTTATAACTCTTTTTTTCATTAAAAAGACTGCACAGATTGTCTATTAATAAGAGTAGCTATGCCTATGCTAAGTACCTTCCCTGTGTCACTGTGCAGATGTGGTAGCCTTCTTTACACATCCCACACATGAAATTTAACCTCCTATTACTAACAAATGTGACTTGACTTTCTCACATATTTGAAACAACAATTGCTTGTTTATAGGACAGTTTCTAAAAACATTGTTATATGGAACCCCCCACTGGATTCTAAACATATAACTAAATACTAAATACACATTCCATATATTTATTTCCAACAAGAAAAATATCTGTTTTAAAATCAGTTCATATCAAATAAATATAATTAGTACTTTGGTCAATTTTTGGTTTTGACTCTGCTATCATTGTAATATATATTTTATAAGCTAATTAAACCATCATATCGTATTGAAATACACACATATATATGCACATATGTATACATACATACATGTGTGTATCACTGTAGGAAATACTCTACAATAAACAGTATGAATTCCATCAAAATCTCAATGATGAACTGAAATACCAATATCTCTTTAAATCTGAAAATTAAGTAAAAGTCTAGTTTATTTCAGATATTGTTGCTTCTTTCCTGCATGTTCACATTAATGTTTCTGAAGAAACTTTTTGAAATGCAAACAGTTTTAAAAAGTTTTGTTATGAATAAAGTAATATTTTTCACTTTTTTAGTTATAAATAAAGTCATATTTTTATCCATGTATACACTGACCTACTTAAACAGAATAGATTAAATAGGAAAAGGTAGTTTTGTCATTCTTATTGTTAGCTAAGCATACAGGATTGATCTTAAAAGATTAAAAAAAAAATTATGTTCCTTTTTCTCTTTTGACAGTCTCATGTATTTAAATGATCATTACCTAAAAATTCAAAATATATACCACTGGTCTTTTTATGTAACTACAAGGTTCAAATAAAAATGCATATTGAGTAAAACATGCAAAAATATTTTGAATGTTTTCAACATATTAAACATGAACAGATCTTTCAAGAAACAAATAAAGAACATTTAATTCAGAAAATGACCCACTCAAATTACATCTTCAGAAATCAGTGTTTACTTCTAAAAACCTACAGCTCCTTCATTATTTCAATGTGCAGTTTATTTGTTAAGATTAAACTGTTATTTTCAGAATAATAAAAAAGTCAAGTGATTAATAATTGGAAAGTTTTTATTTAACGTTCAAATTTAGCATTTTATACTTTTTATTTCTCTTTTTCAGACTTCTGACCTGTGATTTCCTCTCATGGACTGCCACAATGGAGCAGAACAGCAATGTAACCGAGTTTATACTGTTAGGCTTGACACAGGATCCTCTGAAACAGAAAATGGTGTTTATAATTTTTTTAATTTTCTATATGGGGACAGTGGTGGGAAATACACTCATTATTGTGACAATCAAGTTCAGTCGGACTCTTGGGAGTCCCATGTACTTCTTCCTATTTTATTTGTCCTTCGCTGATTCCTGCTTTTCAACATCCACAGCCCCAAGACTCATTGTGGATGCCATCTCCAAAAACAGCATAATTTCCTACAATGAATGCATTACACAAGTCTTTGCTCTTCATTTATTTGGCTGTATGGAAATCTTTGTTCTTATTCTCATGGCAGTTGACCGCTATGTGGCCATCTGTAAACCCTTGCGCTACCCAGTAATCATGAGGCATCAGGTCTGTGTCATCTTGATTGTCCTGGCCTGGATAGGGTCTTTTATACATTCCACTGCTCAAATCATTTTGGCTTTGAGACTGCCCTTCTGTGGGCCTAATTTGATTGACCATTATTGCTGTGACTTGCAGCCCTTGTTGAAACTTGCATGCATGGACACATATATGATAAACCTGTTGCTAGTGTCTAATAGTGGTGCAATTTGCTCAAGCAGTTTTGTGGTTTTGATGATCTCATATTTTGTAATCTTACACTCTCTTCAAAACCATAGTGCAGAAGGAAGGAAAAAGGCACTATCTACCTGTACTTCTCATATAATAGTAGTTATCTTATTCTTTGGTCCCTGCATATTCATATATGCACGACCACCAACTACCTTTCCTATGGACAAGATGGTAGCAGTATTTTATACCATTGGAACACCCTTTCTCAACCCACTCATCTATACACTAAGGAATGCCAAAGTAAAAAATGCCATGAAAAAGTTATGGCATGTTAAAATTATGACTGAATGAGTCCATATATCAAATATATTTTCTGAATATTGTAGCTATATACAACTTGTGGCTATCTGAGCTCTTAATACTCTTGACTGAATATATATTCATTTCTCATATTCTGAATACAAATTAATAAATGTTGATACAAATAATTAGAGAATGAAAACAAGTTTTAAATTAAGTGAATACAATCAAACAGATATTTCACTACTGCCATTAGACAGGGAAGGGTCAATTTGAAATATTAGCTCATAGTATCTGAAAAGTGCAATAAGAAGAATAGATTTGGTAGCATTGACTATCAATTATCAGAAAAATAAATAAAGTATTCAAATTTAAATTGTCATTTCCATTCATGTTTTATGTAACTACACAGGAATGGTATTCATTTTACAGAAAAAGATTAATTAGGTGATTTTTAAATTAGAATAGAAATTTAAAAATTACATACCCTAAAAAAATACTGCTGATTGATTGCTATAGGAAAATTTAGGTTATTTTGTACCATGACCAGATATAGTTTAAGCTTACTAATAACTTTTGTATCTAGTCTTTCAATTAAATCCTTCCTTCTGAGAAGGCAGTCCACAATTTTTAAAAGAGGACACAACGTCACACACACACACACACACACACACACACACACACAAAATCAATGTATTAGATTTCTTTTCCACTTCTTTTTTTGTTTTGCTTTTTTTGTAATATTCTGATAATTTCCCTCAAATCTTTATGACTGGCCTTTTTATGTTTTATTTCAGCAAGGTTTCTATAAATTGTACCACAGCCGTATACAAACATGCATGTTTGAAAACAGGTAAAATATTTATCACTACTGTTAAAACATCTGCACCACACTTATCCAACCCCTTTAATGTTCATTTCTTATGATGTATTCAGTTTTCTCATCACTTACCTTGCACAGTGACTGAATCAATGTATCTAGGTGGCACTATCCATTTTTTTCTAGTTTATTTTTGAATAGTTCCTTCAAACAAGGTGGTATTTTTTTCTTATAGGTTAATATATCACATAATTTTTTGTACTCATATTTTAAGCTCAATGAAATATAAGTGAAATCACTATAGTTAGCCATAAAACACTATTAATTTCTCAATAGCAAATTGGAGAGAATCCACTACTCTAGCAATGAGCCATGTTCTTTATTTTCCTTTCTTTAATAAAAAATATGTATAGACTCACAGAATTGCTAATAAAATTCCCATAATAAAATCTTGCTAAAAATATAAGATTTTGCAGACAGTTGGGTTATCAGTGTATTATGATATGAACTTTCAATGTTTAGTTTGTTTTATTAAATTGCATGCCAATTTGACTAGTATCAGACTTTATTTTCTCTGAAGTTACTCCTAATTCACCAATAGAAACTGTTACAAATTCTGTTTATGACTACCATAACACATATTTTTAGCAAATTAAATAAATTCAATGCATAAGATATTTGTACATTCATTTCTTTTTGTTTCCTGACATGGAAAGTTTAGAGATTGCATTGGTTTCCATAAATTGTTGTGTTTGTCATAAGAAAAGAAGGGGAAAATAATTAAAATAGTAGAAAGATAAGTTCATCTTTGTTTATTTTTCTACAGGACATCTATACACATCCAGAAGTTAGAATCTGTAGAATAAAAGAGACTAGACAAAATGTCAGTTAAAAAAAAAAAAGAAGTATTTGAAAATAGACTAAGAAGCTCAACAAACATAAAAAATCTCAGGAGTTCTTTCTAATTTCCAAATTAGTAATAGTTAACATAAAACTGAAAAAATAAAATGTTATATCTAAAATTGATTGGCAACATATCCATATATAATATAATTTTGAAATAAATAGGAATTCTAAATACTTTTGCAACCCGGGAAATTGTAGCTTATTGTGCTCATTAATATTTAAATATCACACCTGTGATTAACTCAAAATCAGTTAGATAGCTATTTTATTTTATTTTTAGATACAAACTATAAAAATAAGTACTTAAGGTTGTTTTGTTATAAAGTTTCAGAATTTAGAGGATTTTGTGTCTGTATCCATGAGTGAACACAGAACTATGCAAATTCCACTTAAGAACTTTGCTCTCAGAGAAGCTTCGCAATCAGAATTGAAAGTAATTTATGGTTTTCAATCAGAAGCTCTTTGTTTTGAAATATTTTTAAGAGTCTGCAATCACAGGAAATTTTAGAAAGTGATGTAATTATTGTGAACTGCAAGTACCTTTAACTTTAAGGTGAGTGTGTAATATATTTAGAGCCTATATTCTAGAGATGAGACTATAGCTAGTGTTAAAGCACTTTTTTTTTGTAATGAATAAAATGTGGGCTTTAGTCTTCATAACTACACTGAACATTATTGTCTTAGCTTTCTGTGTTTGTAAACTTTTTAATCACAAGATCAAATTACTATTAATGCAAAAGAAGCCAGGTTCACATTACTTTTCCACAGTCAATGGTGATGAGATACAGGTACAAAGAATTGTTAGGATTCAGGTAC
>PVIH01020537.1:0-21322 GCA_004025045.1 Sigmodon hispidus
AGAGAGCTGTTTCTAGAGAGGATTCTGTGAAGCCTGGTGCCCATTTAACAGTGAAGAAAATTTTTGTTGGTGGTATTAAAGAAGATACAGAAGAATATAATCTGAGAGACTACTTTGAAAAGTATGGCAAGATTGAAACCATAGAAGTTATGGAAGACAGACAGAGTGGAAAAAAGAGAGGATTTGCTTTTGTGACTTTCGACGATCATGACACAGTTGATAAAATTGTTGTTCAGAAATACCACACTATTAATGGGCATAATTGTGAAGTGAAAAAGGCCCTTTCTAAAGAAGAGATGCAGTCCGCTGGATCACAGAGAGGTTGTGGAGGTGGGTCTGGTAACTTTATGGGTCGTGGAGGAAACTTCGGAGGCGGTGGAGGTAATTTTGGTCGTGGAGGAAACTTTGGTGGAAGAGGAGGCTATGGTGGTGGAGGTGGTGGCAGCAGAGGTAGTTATGGAGGTGATGATGGTGGATATAAAGGATTTGGAGGTGATGGTGGCAACTATGGTGGTGGTCCTGGTTACAGTAGTAGAGGAGGTTATGGTGGAGGTGGACCAGGATATGGAAACCAAGGTGGTGGATACGGTGGTGGAGGAGGAGGATATGATGGTTACAATGAAGGAGGAAATTTTGGAGGAGGTAACTATGGTGGTAGTGGAAACTATAATGACTTTGGAAATTATAGTGGACAACAGCAATCAAATTATGGACCCATGAAAGGGGGCAATTTTGGTGGAAGAAGCTCAGGCAGTCCCTATGGTGGTGGCTACGAATCTGGAGGAGGAAGTGGTGGATATGGTAGCAGAAGGTTTTTTTTTAAAAAAAGAAAACAAAAGGCTACAGTTCTTAGCAGGAGAGAGAGCGAGGAGTTGTCAGGAAAGCTGCAGGTTACTTTGAGATAGTCGTCCTAAATGCATTAGAGGAACTGTAAAAATCTGCCACAGGAGGAATGATGATCCATAGTCAGAAAAGTTACTGCAGCTTAAACAGGAAACCCTTCTTGTTCAGGACTGTCATAGCCACAGTTTGCAAAAAGTGCAGCTATTGATTAATGCAATGTAGTGTCAATTAGATGTACATTTCTGAGGTCTTTTATCTGTTGTAGCTTTGTCTTTTTCTTTTTCTTTTCATTACATCAGGTATATTGCCCTGTAAATTGTGGTAGTGGTACCAGGAATAAAAAATTAAGGAATTTTTAACTTAAAAAAAAAAAAAGAATCAACAAGGTCTGTGGCTACAGTAGTATTTCATAGTTAGAATAGGATAGTAGTAAAAAAAAAATGTATTTTGTTTCAGTTCATTGACAAACAGATGCAGGGCTTTAGGCAAGGAGTTGTTATTAGTTGCATTGAACTTTGGAAATGCAAGATGCCATTGGTAACACTGAGATTTTGACTTTAAAGTGCAGTGGTTGATGATCTATCTGCTGAGAAGAGTAAGACTGGACAAAGAAAACTGTATTAGGAACATGCTATATTTCAGACTGTATTCGTGAGACAAGTGACAATTGTCTTATCAGTGACATGATACAATAATACATTGTTTCTGTCTATATATTCACTCAGAGGTTAAGGGACTACCAGGCATGCAAACAGAGACAATAAGGTCCTCTGAAACTAGCTACTGGAAAAGAAAAAGTATGAAGAATGAACACTCAGTTCTTGTGCATGTAGCAGAATGACAGCTATCTATTGTGTTCATAGTTGTTTGAAAGGGAATTAATTATATTAATGGTTGTGAGCGCCAAGCCTTTAACTGTTGAGCTATCCCTCTCATCAGTAAGAAAAAATGATATGCTTAAAATTTGCAGGCAAATGGATGGATTTGGAGAATATCCTCCTGAGCGAGGTATCACAAACCCAGAAAGATAAGCAGGGGATGTACTCACTCATTAGCGGACTCTAAACAAAAAAACAAAACTAAACAAAACAAAAAACAAAAGAAAAAAAAAAAGAAAGAGAGAAAAGCATGCCCAAGCTGCAAACCTCAACCACTAAACAGCTTGGGATCGGAAACACCTTGAACTGACACCTTGAATCCCACTCCCACTAGAGGAACACCTGACTCAGTCTTGATGTTGGGGGGAGAAAGCTGGATTTGTCAGGAGTAGAGGCTGAACTAAGCAATATTGGGACCTTGGGACTTGGGGACCGCCTGCCCATGAGGGGGGATGGGGAGATGTGGAGAAGAAAGAATGACCTGATGTGGTGGGAGGGGGAAGGATATACCAGAATAGAAAATGTGACTTTTTTATTCATAATAAAAAAGAAAGGGAATTAATTAAAAGGTCTATTAAAATGTAAAGTAATCTCTTGGCTTTTATGAGCTCAGCTTTCTGAGATTTCACATATGAATGAGATTGTAAGGTGTTTATGTGTGCCTGCCCTTGTTTACTTAGCACAGTGTCCTTCAAAATGGCTGGAAATATAAGTAGAAAAGAACACTTTATTCTAGATACTTCCCAAAGTGCCATACACTCTGAAACATTGCTTTCTAAGTATTTCCTCTGAAATATAAAGAGAAGTCTAAACATCTTTGGTAATAGAAGAAAGGTATCCACAAATTAGGAGCAGAAACATATTGTAAGCAATCTCTCTCTCTCTCTCTCTCTCTCTCTCTCTCTCTGAGTGTGTGTGTGTGTGTATGGATGTGTGCAGTGAGATACATAAGGTCAGTTTCTCATTCAATAACACTTTTGAGTGTGAAGATGAGGATATAGGATAGCCTTATTTTAAATAGTGATGAAAAGAAATGTCTTGTTTATGTGTAGAGCATAAGGCTATGACAGAAGAACCGAACTGATTTTTAATCATGTCCAAGGTTCTCCATGTGAACAAAAAATATCAATATTGTATGCTAGTATAGTCATAAGTTCTAGTTTTTCAAGCATTGTGACAAGTGTTTGTTGTCACTAATGACTATTTCCTTTTTATCATTGCCTTTTGGAAAGGACATGAAGAATCATATCCCATATTTTTTCCTAGTATGACTTTGCCCATTATTTTTCTTATTGATTTGAGGTTTGAGGTATGTCCAGCTGGATTCCTCAGATGCATCTACAGTTTTGTGTTGATTTTTACATTACTAGCACTGGGAGAGACAATGTACATGATATTTCTTAGAGTTGAATAAGTAAACAACCTTGAGCATGTAAAATTAATTTTATAATTGTAACTAAGCCACCTTGAGACTTTGGGACCTCCTGCCCTTGCTGGGGAGGTGATAAAGCGATGGGGAGAAGAGAGAGTGAATGGAAGGGGCAGGAGGGGGAAGGGAGATTGAACAAAGGTATACATGGATAAAAAATATGACTTTATTTATAATAATAAAAAATAGCTTTGAAAGCTAAAAAAATTCCTACTAAAATTTTCTTAAAACAATTTGTGCATGCATATTTATTAAAAATAATTATAATTTAACATAATGATAAAAAAATCAGAAAGACAAATAGAGAAAAAGTCATAAAACTTGAAACTGTCTATGCTAGGAAAAAACAATAAAAAAAATTCTCCCAAAGATGTAATGAACTAAAAACTCATCTGAAAAGGGCAAAGGACACTTTTATTCTTCAGAGAGAGAACTCTGCAAGATCACATCACTCATGCGTGCTGCTATTTTGACTGATAGACCTGGGATGTTCCTCTTCAAACAGCAGAACTCCAAAGTGTTTTTTCCCAGCAGGAGAATGTCATTTTTGCTCTTACATTGTCAGTGGAGCCTTATGTTTTTCCCAGACATTTTCCTGGTATGCCTTTTCTTTCTACTTGACTGGTCCTTGAACTTCACACTGTTACCTTCCCACTAAGGCTGCACTATCATTTTCATCCCATGATGTCAACCAACATGCACACAACTTAATAAAAACTGTTTGTTTGGTTTTTTTTAATCAGAAACAGAAAGGTGTGTCCTGAAAATAAAATTATTAAAGTTGATTTTTTTGCTGGAAGAAAATAAAACTAAGGCATGAGAATTAATTCCAAAAGTTGTAAAAGTGGTGCTTTAAATATAAGAACTGCTTTTAACAATCTTAGGAATTAAGGGTATTGTTAAGTAATAATAATTACAAGCAAAATTATTTTAATTCAATGCATTAAAGCAAAGTATTAAACAAACACAGACTAATGACCTTTCCTCTCCTGTCTTTAAACTTCTCAATCATGTTCAAATTAATTTTACCTAGTTCTTTAAATATGTTACGAATAAAAATAATATTTTGAAAATTTATTAATCTTTCAGTTTTTTTATTTATTGATGTTTTAAGGTTAGCTGATTTTAATTTCTTATATCTAAGTTACATATTGACCATACGTAGCTAAGGAAAATAAAAAATATAATAAACTCAAAATTTTAAGATAGATTTTCTTTTCTAGAATTTGTGGTAACTTTATTTTGCTGCTATCACAAAACATTATAGCTATAAAATATCAATAAAATACAAATCCATTATTATTGGGTCCATTTAATACATGAGGAAAGTGAGACTGATGCTGTGCAGTAGATACTGCCAATGCTCACCTGTGCCTTTTTTGCCAGTTATGATTTTGCTATACTAGTTTACTTTTAAACTGCCAGTGAATGTGAATATATACCTCCTGATCACAATCATCACCCATGGAGTGCTTGACTTTTCCTAATGGAATTTCACATGGTAATGTTTTTGGGTCAAGATAACTATTAGCAGGACTAGAATTTCCATAACAGAAACATGGCCTTAGAACCTGTAATTCTATTATTGTGTGCATACCTGAAGTACCTGGCCTTGTGAAATACTGTGACATTTTGTTCTTAATCATGACACTAGCTTCAGAACAGTTTTGAAAAGGGTGAGGCATTTTATAAAGCTGTAGATAGAAAGAAAATTGAGACATGTAAGTAAAAATGAGATAAATCAGTATCTATCTAGTCATATTTGTGCTTCCTGTGCCTACAACTTCACATTTTCTGGATTAGAGGTCATATTGCTGTGTTAGTCACCAAATATATATATAATATATATAAACTTAAGACAGCCAACATGTAAAGAGAAAAGAATTATTTTAACTCAAGATTTCAGAGGTTTTCAAACATAGTTATTGCCTTGAGTTTGTGGCAACATATCAAATAATAAAAGTAAAGCATGAAAGAACAAATTCCTCACTTTGTGACCAGCAAGAGGAAAGAAGTGACCAGGATCCTATAGAAACTCATCACTAGCTACAGTAGGATTATGCTGGTAATGTAAATATTTGTCCCACCTATGGCTAAAGGCAAACAGAAAGTGTGGGTGGGGCTACAAGGCTAAACTCAGGAACTTCTCAGAGCAGACACAGACACCAGACAGATGCCAGTCACAGATGTCAAAATCACTGGAGCTGCCAGGAGACACAGAAGAAATGCTGCTCTGAGAAAAGGTACCAAGCCTCAAGGGTGAACAAGATGGGTTGGGTTCAGATGAAGGAGTTAGCAAGTTATATACCTGGGCCCTTGGTCAATCAGCATAAAAATGATATAAGCCTGTGTGTGATTATTTGAGAAAAAACAGGGCGGAGAGTGGGTCAAAACCTCTAGTCCAGACCTGGAAAGTCTGGGCCAGAACCTTTTACAACAAATGGTGCCCAACATGGATTACTCACATCCACATAAAGCCTGAGAAAGCTTAAATAGGGTTCCAGAGCATAGAAACAGAGCCAGAAGAGGTTTTTGAATTGTATCTCTGAAGTGGAACATAATACAGAGACGCCATGGTGTTCCCACATGAATTTCAAAATGATGGGTCTGAGGCAGGTAGCTTAAACCAAGACCAGTTCCTGAAGACTCACAAAAGATTTGCATAAGAAACAAGCTGGGAGAGTGATTGAAAGGGGTGGGAGGGGGAAGGGAACTTGAACAAGGATATACACAGATAAAAAATATGACTTTATTCATAATTAAAAGAAAAAAAAAGAAACAAGCTGCATATGATAGATTTAAGGTTTCTGTTTATAAGGCTAAACAGAAACAGAGTCAAAGATGGATTTTTAGTAGCAGCAGCATTCTCTTGGATCAGCTCTGTTTGCTTGAGGCAAGCAGAGGTGTGGCTTTTTAAAGTGAGACTTCCCTGATTCAGCCTTAGAGGCAAACCCTTGTGAGTCTTTTAAGAGGTTTTGCTGCCAAATCTTTAATCAAATTAATAAAAAGCAGATGGCAGTGCTTTACTTGGTGATTATATGTACCCTAAAATTCTCCAGAGTGGTAATTGTGTATGATAATTAGCTAAAATGCTAAACTGTATGAAGCTACACTAGGAGCTGGGTGGAACCAGGCAGCCAAGCAAGAGACATCTTTAGTTCTTAACCACACTTTAGCAGATTAACGGTGTGAACAGAAACAGAAATAGAGAAAACTGGGTGGAAGATTAAAGGTGCAAACAGAAATAGTAATAAAGGGACCTGGGTGGAGTCAGCCACCCTAGTGAAGCCTTTAATCCTTAAGCCAAACCTTGGCAAATTAAAGGTTTATAGAAACAGAAGAAGATAGAGCTGGGTGGGTTAGCCACCCTAGCCAAGCAAAAGGTAGTCATAAGCAAAAGATAAGAGATATACTGTAGAGACAGATTAAAAAAAAAAACCTGTAAATAGTTTAGAGTATGTTTAAAATATACATACATAGGCTTGAAAAAGAAAGTAAAATAGGAAAAAAGATAAAGTCCTTAAAAAAAAGAAATAGAGTAAAAAGAAATAATAATAAGCCAAATAAAAATGGAAAATACAAAGAATATCTGGATACTGTATGTTATTATCTTGTCTTTAAGGTTTTTGACTGTAAATGAGGTAGTTAAAGCTGCTAAAATACATTTAATTAAAAATGCTGATGGATTAATCCAATATATGTGTTTTGTAAGTGAGTTGACTTTAAAACTAAAACCAAAAGATATGCTACTTTGGAGAAGAGGTTTTTCTTTTTATTTCTACAGAAAATGAGAAGCTGTGGATTTATTCCCAGTTAAAGAAAATAAGTTTTGATTAAGGAATAACCACTGAAGAGTCTCCAGTGGAAATGGATGTCCCAGATGATTCAGAATTTCAGATCACCTCTGTTACAGTTTCCAATGAGATCTTCATCTAAAACAGCTTCAAGTATACTGACTAAGATGATTCAGTCTTACAGACTACTCCACTAAAGACTTATCCATAATCCTAAAATTTTCTCTGTATCTCCATAGGATTGCCAATGCCCCCATGCAGCAGGAAGTAGCCTAGAGAACTATGCCCACATTCCCAAAAACATAGATTATGGATGTTTGTGTTTGTTTATGTGTTGGGTATAAGTTGTTATAGATAATGGACAAAAAGTATATTAGATTTGAGACACTTCTTGTTTTAAAAAGAGAAAAAGGGATAATGTAGTAGGATTATGCTGGTAATGTTGTAAATATTTGTCCAGCCTATAGGTTTAATAAAGAACTGATTGGCCAAAGGCAAACAGGAAGTGTGGGTGGGGCTACAGGGCTAAGAAAACTTAGGAACATCTCAGAACAGGCACAGACACCAGACAGATGCCAGACACAGATGCCAGAGTCACTGGAGCTGCCAGTAGATACAGAGAAAATGCTGCTCTGAGAAGAGGTATCGAGCCAGATGGGTGAACAAGATGGGTTGAATTCAGATGAAGGAGCTAGCAAGTTATATGCCTGGGCCCTTGGTCAATTAGCATAAAAATAATATAAGACTGTGTGTGATTATCTGAGGCAAAACAATGTCTCTGCTTCCTTGCTGCTATTATGACAGTGGTAGTCTGTACAGACTGTGCTTCCTGCCAAAGCCAAGTTGTTTATCGCTGAGGCGTGGGCCCAGGACCATGGGACCCAGCTGTTTCCTTGCTGCTAACTTCCCAGCTGCGTTCTGGGCAGGCAGTGCTCCACATTCAGGGTTCAGGTGGCAGTGAGCATATATTCAAACTATCAAAATCAGAAACAAAAAGAGGGACATAACAATACACACCAAGGAAACTTGGAGAATCATTAGTTCATACAAAATCCTATTTTTTACATAATTTGTCAAATTTCTTAGTAGATACCTCATACTAAATTTTAATTGAGATCAGATGAAGTATTTACTAGACCTATAAATGTTTAATCTGCTTGTATATATATATATATGCATGCAAATATGTATGTATATATTACTTATGTATGTATATGCATCATATGTGGGTCAGATGAGTCTAAGGTCCAGAAGATGGTATCAGAACACCTGAACCTAGAGCTACAAATGGCTGTGAGGCCCATGTGATAATACTGGAGCTGGAAAGTAAACCCTGGACTGTTGGAAAAGCAGCCAGTACTTTTAAACCCGAGAGTTCTTATCTCTGAGAAGTGGTTTGTTGTAGAACTGAAAGAAAAAAAAGTTTACTTTTCTGTTTCTGTAAGTCTTTCTATATCATCCTTTCGTTTTGCATTAAATTAATTATTCTTTTACTAGATTCTCCTGTATTCACCTTGATCTCAGTATTCTAGTTTGTGTTCCATTTAAAGTATATTCCAATTAGCAATTCTAAGTATATTGTGTATACTCATCCTTTTGTAGTTCATCATTTTATTTTCCATTTATCTTTTCTCCTTGAAGTCATACTTGAGGATCCAAAACAAAGTCCCCTCCAAACCCTTATTATTTATTTTGGAGTTATAATTTGACTTTGTCCAAATGTCTGTGCCTTTATTAATCTTAATTATCCCAGGGAATTGTTTCCTTGTGATTGGTACCAATTGCACTGCAGTTCAAATTTTTATTGGGGCAAATCTGTATTTGGAGAAAGTATGCAGCTCTAAAGGATATGTGTTAGATGTAAGCATTAAGTCTAGCCCTTATCCTTGCAAAGACAAAAATTCAGTTTCAACTGTGTTCCAAAAAGATAGGCTACAGACAGGTTGAATCATATTAACAGAATACACAAAATACCAACATATAAACAATGTAGTTAATAATATGAAAAGAGAAATATAACTGTTGGAACCGAATTAGATATTTTTCATGGTTGCCTTCCCTGGTTGTCTGTCTACATAAAGTGCTTGAATCAGGAATTATGGTAATTAGGAAAAAATTTACCAGTAAATAGAAAGTATGTGTAATAGCATTTATGTTGGAGAACTTGTTAGATGAAACTCCAGAGTGGAAATACTTTTTTCAGATCAGTGCTATGTTTATGCTTAACTGAATTTTTTTTTTGCATCAGTTCTTCTTTTTTCCTTTCAGTGACCATGATATCTCCTGTAAGAACATTTCTTCTGGTTGCTATGCTATATTCTACTTTTGGGTGACATGCTCTTAACACAGTGATAACATTGACACTGATTCAGTTATGATCAATTGTTTTTTAATTCTCTCATTCAATGCATCCCAATCACATTTTCTCCTCCCTCCACTCTTCCCAGCCCTCCTTTCCTCCCCCTGCTGCAGGTACATCTTTCCTCCTTTTCCCTCTCAAAAAGTGCAGGCCTCTCAGGTATATCAACTGAATTCAGAAGACACAAATCCTCATTTCAAGAGGAGGCAAGGCAACACAGTAGGAAAAAAGGGTCTCAAGAGTAGATAGAAGAGTCAGAGATACACCCTGTTCCACTGTTAGAAGTCCCATAAAAACATCAAGCTAACAACCATAACATATATGCCCAGGGCCTAGTGTAGACTCATGCAGGTTCTGTGATTGCCACTTCAGTCTGTGAGCCCTGCTTAATTGATGTCTGTGGGTCATGTTCTTCTGATATCCTTGATCTTTCTGGCTCCTACGATTCTTTCTCCCTCTCTTGCTTGGGATTCCCACAGCTTCCAGGAAATGGACCCAATGAAGATCTCCAATTTGGCCTCTGACAATGTTTGACTGTGGATCTCTGCATTGATATCTATCAGCTGTTGAATCAAGCCTCTCTAATGACTAAAGATTGATATATGAGTATAGCAGAATATAAGCTGATTTTTATGGGCCAAAGTATGTTTATATTTATCAAGTTCACTTTTTCCATTTATGGATGAAAATACCAACTGCATTATTTTCTTAATGTACTTTACTTAAATTTTAATAATTATGTATTGGATTATATGAAAATTTATACTTTTAGATACATACTGTGTTATATTTAAACTTATACAGTTACACATCCAGCCCTAAAAATCATGACAAAACTAGTTATGTATACTTATAATGCCTTTCCTATTTCTAAACACCTGGCAACATATTCATACTTAGCCTATTTTGACTATTTAATCTGGTTGAGAAATAGAGAAAACAGTCAATGTATGTTAGGCCTAGGTTGTGTTGAATTGAAAATCTGACATTGAAGCATTTGTAATAACTTGAAAATGTGTTTTCAGAAATGAGAAACAGCAGACATAGAATTAGGAGAGGTAACTGTATCATCAGTTTTCCTCTGCATACTCAAATACTTGGGAGAGATAGGGTTAAAATAGACATGGGCTATTTTAACATTGAGAATGTTTTAGGAGTAGAAGGGTAGATGGCTATTTTTTGAGAGAAAAGAAGATTGTAAAAAGTGATATTTGAGGGATGAGACTGAGTATGGTTTTTCTGGTCATGCCAGGGGAGTATAGCACTCTCTAGAGGAATATAACACTTTCCAGAAGAGCATAGCACTGTCTAGGGGAGTACAATACTTTCTACAGAAGCATAGTACTGTCTATATTTGAGATCACTGGCCTTGTTCAAAGTGGGATGTCAACTTGAAAAGATTGGCTGTGCGTGGTTTTCAAGGCTCTTTCTGATTGAAAATCTTGGTTTCTTTCTTCCAGAAAATGGAAGTGATGCAGTCATTTAAGCAAAAGAGCACTGTGATTTCCTATATGTGTTTGGTTTTGAGAATTGATATATTGAAAAGAGTAGTTTAGAAGAGAATCATCCTAGTAGCAACCAGTCCAAAAAGGATGTTATTAGGTAGGTTCTGATAAGAAGTAAATGTTAAACTGAATTTTAGTAGAAGTGTGAAAAAGGCACCAGATTCAAAACAAATTTTTAAATTAAGTATTTGTCAAACTTGATCACATTGACATAAGTAAAAAACACAAAACCAATGGTAAATTTTGTATTGGGGGAATTAAACAGACTTGTTTCATCAAGACAAAAAATTTAGATAAAGTTCATATTGACAAGTCAGTTTTTTTGTTTGTTTGGGTTTTTTTTGTATGCCTATGGCATGGGAACACCAAAAAACAACTGCAAATGTAAGAGAAAGACAAGAGCTAAAATCAGAGAGCGATCACTGAATTTTAATTACAATCAGACAAGCTTCTAGGCTGTGAAAAGATGTTAAAGTTCTAAGGCAAATACCAATGCTTGTTTTCATGCAATGCAAGGATTCTTGTTAGGATTAAAGACGATTAAAAACATTTTAAGGGGCTGAAGGTGTACCTTGATGGCAAACTGTTCATCCCGCATGTATAAGGCAGTGTGTTTGATTCCCCAAAAGTAAAAAGTGTATCTTGTCAATATGAATAAGTTTCTGCAGGTGTTCATTCTAGAAACTCTTGAGGATGTTTGACAACATGTTTGAGAGCAGTAAGAAAATGGCTCACCATTCTCTTTCTTTTCATTTCCAGACACCCAGTCTTATATCTGAACACCAACTAAGGCTTTTTGCCCCCAGCAACTTCATTTCTCCAGAATCCTCTGTTTTTTCCTTCTAAAACCATGTTGAAAATGTTCCCTACCCTTTCTAGTTTTCACATGCCCATCTGTTGCTCTTTGCAATAGATTCTTTTTCCAGCTACTGAGTACTCACAGTGTTCAGTGTGTCTTTATACATCCATTGTACTTTCCTTTGACATAGCTTAGACAACTATTCCCTGTTTGCTTGCTTCATCCACTTGAACCTTAACAAATTCACCTACCACTCTTCCCTTTTCTTAGAAAAATTTGCTCGTCTTTGTCAGCTACTTAAAAAAACATTAAGTTTGGGGGGGTTTTATTTGGTACAGAAATATACGCACTCTAATCATTCTTACTCTCCAATCTTCTCCATTACTACTCTGTCCCTGTTAATCTTCTTCTACAAGTTTCTTTTTTTTTTTTTTTTTTCATTCATGATCTTATTTTGTTTGTGACCCATAGAGTTTAGTATGGGCTATCCATGTGACCATCCATTATCTTAGAATTATTCACTAGAAATGTATAGGCTCATTGGTGGGTACACATTGGGAGACAATGACTTCTCTTTCCCCAGATTCCATTAGTAGCCAGTAGTTCAGGAGAAAGGGGCTTTAGTTGCTGTTCTATTGCTGTGGATAGACACAATTACCAAGACAGCTTATAGAATAAAGCATTTAACTGGGGGCTTGCTTATGATTTCAGAGGATTATTCTATGATCATCATAGCAGTTAGCATGTTGTCAGAACAATATCTGAGAGCTGTCATCCCAATCTGTAGGCAAGAGGCAGCAAGAGAGAATAATAATTGGCCTATAATAGTCTTTGAAAACCCCAAAGTCTTTGAAAACCCCTAAGTAATATACCCTCTCCTATAAAGCCACTGAGGTGGAATGTTCTCTGTATGCTATAAATAAGGGAGCTGTTTTGGCCTAAGTGCAGCACCGTAGAAGTGGGTTAGGTATTTTTTCTTCTCCACAACTCCCCATCCCCTCCTTGGGCAGGCAGTAGACAGTCCCATTGTCCCACTGACCCAATATTGCTTAGTTCAGTCTCCACTCCTGGCAGATCTAGTTCTTTGTTATTAATAATAATAATAATAATAATAATAAATAATAATAATAATAATAAAAGTATACAGAAAAAAAAGAAGTGGGTTAGGTGGAGAATCAAAGGAGGAGGTAGAAGGAGGGTGGAGTTAACCAGTCGCCATCTGACCCCCAAAGAAGAGACGTGTAAGAAATACAGGTGAGCCATGGGCTGGGACATGTGGCAGACAGATTAATAGAAATGGGTTGAATTAATATGTAAGAGCTAGCTAGTAATGTGCTTGAGACATGGGCCAAACAGTATGAAGTTAATATAAGTGTCCGAATCATTTCTTTAGGGGACAAAAGCCGCCGCGGGCCAAGTCTGAACCTCCTGCCCAAATGAGCCTAGAAATTTTCTACAACAGCCACAGTTTCTAATCCTTCCCAAATAGTTCTATCAACCAAAAAACAAGTATTTAAACATATAAGCCTATTGGGGCCAATTTTCTTCAAACTACAACAGAGGAGTAGATCTGGTGAATATCTCTGTGATCAATATTTCAAACACCTTATAATTTGAAATCTACTTTAAAAGAAATTGTTCCTTAATTTATAATAACAACTTATTTTCACAGAACTTTAGGTACTTTTGAAGAAAGATTGTCCTTTATAGTTGTAACTCAGTCTTATAATTATGCAGTTTAAACATCTTTTAATGGACCAAGAATAAAATCCTAACAGAAAAGTGTTTGAAACTAGTGTTTCTAGAATTCTGTAAGTGTTCATACTCCACCATAAATGTTTGCATATATTTTTTAAGTAGAAGATTTATAAATTTAGCCAATTTTAAGAGCATACTTGAGGGTTTAAGATCTCAAGAACTTATCATCAATTTATGGGACAGATAAACAAGATTAGATTTTATATGCATTTACAATGATTTGTGTAAATTTTTATCATGTTTCTTCCTACATTACCTAGTATTAACATTACATTTCCCAAATTAGTGGCCACATTTAATAAGACCCAATAGTTATAGATTGTCATTCTATAATAATAGATGACTTGTAAATATTTATGAAAGTACCTCTCTATAAATTTGCTCTTTGGGGAAAAATACCCTATTTATTTATTTATTTATTTATTTATTTATTTATTTATTTATATTAATAAAGTCTCATTTTTTTATCCATGTATCCCCTTGTTCAAATGCCCTTCCCCTCCTGCCCCTCCCAGTCACTCTCTATTCTCCCCATCTCCTTATCTCCTCCCCAACAGAGGCAGGAGATCTCAAGGTTCCAAGGTGGCTTAGCTCAGCATCCACTCCAGGCAAATCCACTTTCCTCATCCCCACATCAAGACTGGCTCAGGTGTTCCTCTGGAGGGAATGGGCTCCAAAATGCCAGTTCAAGGTGCTTCAGATCCCAAGCTGTTCAGTGGTTGTGGTTTGCAGCTTAGACATGCTTTGCTTTTTGTTTAAAGTCCACTAATGAGTGAATACATCCTCTGCTTATCTTTCTGGGATTGTGAAACCTCACTCATGAGGATATTCTCCATATCCATCCATTTGCCTGAAAATTATAGAATATCATTGTTTCTTAATGCTGAGCAGCACTCCATTGTGTAGATGTACCACAGCTTGTTAAACCATTCCTCAGTTGAGGGGCAACTAGGTTGTTTCTAGGTTATTTTTTTCCACTTTCTTTTTTTATTATTATGAATAAAGTCACATTTTCTATCTGTGTATATCCTTATTCAAGGTCTCTATTTATTATTAACATTACATTTCCCAAATTAGTGGCCACATTTAATAAGATCCAATAGATATAGATTGGCATTCTATAATAATAGATGACATGTAAATATTTCTGAAAGTAGCTATATCTAAATTTGCTCTTTGGGGAAAAATACTTATTTTAATAGCAAAAATATCAGAAACAGTAAAGTGGAAAGTTCTGGCAGGGTAAGTATGTAATTTTCTACCCATTCAGCTGCCACCTGCCTTGCCACAAGAGATTTCATCTAATTATTCTCACTGATCAAGCTAGCCACACAAAAAGACAAGATATATGTGAAAGGGAAATTTCTTTGAAAAAGCTAAAGCAATCCTCCTTTATACGCTGGTTCTGTTTGATGCTTACTTTAACAGCTTCTTCCTGCACATGATGCAGACTCAGTTTCTGTACATGTAGGTGACAGCGTGGAAGATGACAGTACTAACATTAATCATGATGAAGTCTAATTTTTCTGGCCTTCAGTTTCACTAAGTGACATGATGATTTTCTCTTTTCTCTTTTAGAATTATAAATGTGCTAGGTCTAAATTCAGACTTCCTTAAAGTTTACTGGTGTCATACCGACAAATGACCATGTCTCCTGCATGATGTCAGGGTTTAAACTTTGGGGGTAGCTGTTTTATTTTATTTTATTTTCTAGTATAGGTGGATTCTAATCTGGAAAGTAAGGGTGTTTTCCTGTTGCCACTATAGAATTAAGCATGCTATTTTCATGTTTTGGTCAAGTGTCAAAACCTCTCATGATCATCAACTTATCTAACACCAACATTGATAGCACAACTGCTTTTGCACAAATTATTTCTGGTTATGGTAATTTAATGCTTTGTAGGTAATACTGCTAAGACTTAGACTGGATGGATACCTGTCAGATAATTATCCCTTTTGGAAAATTACTATAGTTAGGTGGAAGTTCTTTTTTATTGACAATTAAGAATATTTGATTCATCAACATGCCTTTGTGTAGGCCTAGTGAAGGCTTTCTTTTTTTTTAATTCTGCTATCATAAATTAAATTTTATTTAAATGTAAAAATAAACATTTTTAAAAAACAAATTCAAATGAAGTAGCACCCAACATGCTCACAAAAAGAGCAGTACCCTGCTGTTCTGTCTCTCTTTTTTTTCTCTTTTTTTTTATTATGAAGAAAGTCACATTTTCTATTTGTGTATATCCTTATTCAAGGTCCCTTTCCCCTCCCACCCCCTCCAGTCACTCTCTCTTCTCCACATCTCTGCTTCTCCTCCCAAGCATGGGCAGGAGGTCCCAAGGTCCCAATATTGCTCAGTTCAGCCTCCACTCCTGGTAGATCCAGTTTTCTCTCCACAACATCAAGACTGAGTCAGGTGTTCCTCTAGAGGAAGTGGGATCCAAGGTGTCAGTCCAAGGTGTTTCAGATCCCAAGCTGTTCAGGGGTTGTGGTTTGCAGCTTGGACATGCTTTGATTTTTGCTTTTTTGTTTAGAGTCCACTAATGAGTGAGTACATCCCCTGCTTATTTTTCTGGGTTTGAGATATCTCGCTCAGGAGGACATTCTCCAAATCCATCCATTTACCTGCAAATTTTAGGATAACATTTTTTTTTTACTGCTGAGTAGTACTCCATTGTGTAGATGTACCACAGTTTGTTAATCCATTTTTCAGTTGAGGGGCATCTAGATTGTTTCCAGGTTCATGCTTTTATGAATAATACTGCTATGAACATAGTTCAGCTAATGCCTTTGGAGTGCTAATGTGTGTCTTTAGGGTATACACCAAGAAGTGGTATTGCTGGATCATTGGGGAGATTGATTCCCAGTTTTCTGAGGAACTGCCATACTGCCATCCAGAATGGCTGAACAAGCTTACACTCCCACCAACAATGTAGAAGTATTCCCCTTGCTCTGCAACCTATCCAGTATAGGCTGTCATCTGTGTTTTTTATCTTAGCCAATCTGACAGGTGTCAGGTGATATCTCAAAGTTGTTTTGATTTGCATTTCTCTGATGGCTAAAGATGTTGAGCACTTTTTCAAGTGCTTTTCAGCCATTCATAATTCTTCTGCTTAGAATTCCCTTATTAGTTCTGAACCCTAGTTTTTGATTGGGTTATTCAAAGTTTTCTGCTCTAGATTCTTGAGTTCTTTATATATTTTAGAGAACAGTCCTCTATCACCTGTAGGGTTGGTGAAAATCTTTTCCCATTCTGTAGGCTTTCGTTTTGTCCTATTCACAGTGTCCTTGGCTTTATAGAAGCTTCTCAGTTTCAGGAGATCCCATTTATTTATTGTTGTTCTTAGTGTCTGTGCCACTGGTGTTATATTTAGGAAGTGGTCACCTGTGCCAATTCATAGAAAGGTATTTCCCACTTTCTTTAGCTACAAGTGAAGACTTTCAAATGTGAAGTTATCACATAGGTAAGTTCTTATGTTAGTCTTCTCTAAGGCTTTCTTTTCGATCACATTATGATGCCATGACTTATAAAATGATGTGAAATTTATCATTCGTTGCTTTAAGCTAGCTGAGTGTAAATGAGGCTTAGTCTTTGTACTCATTTTGGTACCTAGGAGCCTTATATTCCATCCTTTAAGGACCCTGTTAACTGAAATGTGGAATGCAAGTTACCTGCACTTCATAATCCAGTAATATTCTGTCATCAAAATTCAACATCACATTATTTTTATTGGCTCTCTAGGAATAGCCTCTTCACTTAATTCTGAAAAGCTTGTCAGTTAAGCCAAGGACATCATTCCTTTTCATTAAATGTTAATGCTCATTTATTGGTGATTAGCATGAGTCAAATTCTCTGCTCCAGATACTGTAGTTCATAATATAGATACATACCTTATCATCCTTAGAGTAAAGTGAGCAGAAAATTTCAAGTACAAGGAAACTTCACAATACTGTGATCAGAGCATCTTGCCCAATGTAGACAGTGTTTTTCATACTGCTTTGCATATGGGAGAAGATAAAGACATGAGTAAAGCATTGTACTAGGGAGGACATGAAATGGAGAAATGATTGTTTATTAGTAGCTGAATGATTTCCTTGTGTATTATCTGACAATACTGGATTATAATGAATTACTGTACTGGTTCACCACTCCTCAAACTCACAATTTTTTTTATCACATGTGATATTCCTTCCCTTCCTACAAAAATGCATTAAGTACTCCCCATCTTTTGTGTGCCCTTCACTGTGATCTGTTTTGACCATCAGTTTCATATTTGAGATTCTGCTAGAAATTATAAATACACAGGAAGCAAAAAATCTTAAATAATGTATGCATAATAGACTTATCTCTTTAATTGTGGCCCAAACTCACATGTTTGTATTCTAGCCACAGCATGGCTGTCCTTGCAGACAGTCTTTAAAGACATAACTAAACTATTATGATAGTGTTGAACTTTCCCCTAGTTTATTATAACCAGTGTACTTGTAAGAAGAGGGACTTGAAATACAGACACCTACTCAGGGTATAGTGATTTTTTAAAATTTTGAGATTACAATATAGTGACACCATCCCGCCTTTCCTCTCCTCCCTCCAACTTCTTTTGTGTACCCAGTACAACTCTTTTTCAGACACATGCCTCTTTTAAAGTGGTAATTCCACACTGGTTTGTATGTATGCTTTTCTAAATTCACAAATACAACCTGCATAGGCCATATAGTCTTACCTATATATACACACATATTTTCAAGGTTAACCATTAACTATTGAATGTGTCCTTCTATGAGAAAAAAACTATTTATTCTGCTCTCAGAATTCTTTAGTTACCTGTAGACCTTTGTTTATGGGTGAGTCCCCATGAGCTTTACCTGTTTCAGGCTAGCATGCCATTGATCTTGTCTTTGTTTAGTTTATGAACATATTGATATGACTTAATGAGTTTAGCTTCTCTAACCTTTCTATAAAACAATCTCACTGTAAAATCCCTATTCCTCTGGCTCTTACAATCTCTGTTTCCTCTTTCACAATGATCCCTAAGCCTTAGGTCCAGAAACTATGTTGTAGATGTATCAGCTGGGCTTTACAACTTTGCATTTAATCAGTTGTAACAGCATTTTAAGAATAAATTATAGTCATGAAGAGACCAAGCCTAACAAAAAGCCCAATACTATTTCCCACTAAAAAACAAAAACAAAAACATTGTTCTTAATGGCATCCTTTTCTATGTTGTTTAGCTTTGACATTTCTTGTCTTTTTAGTCTTTTGCCTTTGATTTTACTTTCATTCCTATGGTTTGTGAGGTTTTTGTTTTTTGCATCTTGTTTTATTTTCTTTTGGTTTTGGGGAGGCAGAAAGAAAGAACACATAAATTTAGGTGGGTAGGTGTCGCGCACCACCTCGTCCCGCAAGGAACAAGTAACACCAGATCCTTCTCTTTGCAGTTTATTCGGGCCTTTAATTATCTTCTTGTCTCTCACTCACTCACTCTCACTCTCAGACATATGAGGAACAACCACTCTCTCACAAACGACCCTGGGGGAGGGGGAAGTCTGCTCGTGGCTAAATACCCTCTGGGCTTCCAATCCCAGTAAACCACGTAGACATTGCCCATAGGTCTCGAGGCGCTGGAAGCAAGCCACCATGCTCACCTACAGCCAATAAGGAGTTGTTTACTCCCAAGAGCACTCACCATCGAGAAAGGTGGAAGGTGGAAACCAACGCCACCTTTAGGGCATGGTACAACGCAGCTCCTTACAGGTAGGAATGTGAAGAATATCTGAGAGGAGTTTGGGAATAAAAACACCATTATCAAAATCTAGTACATAAAAAATTCAATTGAAATTACATAATTAAAATCACAAAACAAATCAAATAAACATAGTTCAAATAAATATATTTCTTTTAACTAAAATAAAATGTCATACTCAGATCATTGTGAAAAAATAAAGAAGGGAGAAAACTATTTTTAGAAATGAGCAAAAAATGAAAGACTCAAATTATTCATTAAATAAGCAATGTTTGGAATTGAAATGATGTCATTCTGTGTCAACACAGGGACACATTTATTAGTGTATGTCAGTTTGCTGGAGGTACAAGGAAAAGGAGGGGTAGGTGAGGAGTAGATTTATTAAGTTAGATCAGGAAACACAATTTATTTAAAGATGAACATTAGAGTTTATTGTATAGGTTAATAATCTCAGAGAGGTAGAAATACCAGAATTGTCAGCAGTTCCTTTAGAGACTGCATGTGTCCAACTTTGCTAATTCTCTCAAAGCTTGAAAATTATTATTGCAATGGGTAATACTGAGAAATTACAACAATATTAAGATGCATGTGAATTAAGAAAAAATGACAATGCATAGGATATTATTGCAAAGATTTTTATTAAAGTGAACCATGATATGAAAAAGCAGAACCAAGCAGAAACAAGATAGCATTGTTACCAAAAGGAGTAGGTAGATGAGACAGAAGTCTGAACACAGGAAAAATTACTGACTGTAGCATGATCCCAGTGAAATGCAACACAATATTGACCTAAAGCTGTAGAAATGATAGTGAGAAAAGAGTAAAAACTTAGAAATGGGACTAAAAAGACCAAGTAAAGAAAGAAATATTAAGAAGCTAAGCATGGTCACAGATCTTTTGTTCTGAGTCTTGTATGACACTGATTTTGATATTGTTACTGGGAATGAGTGCAGCAGGAGAAAAGAAAAGATTTATTTCATTCTTATCATACTGACTGTGAGATACAAGAGACAGTTTCAAATGGACATGGCCTGTGTCAGTCAGTCACAGTGAAAAATCATAACTTTAATCTCTAATTTTATCATTATAAGAGAGATTAAAATTAAAATTAAAAAAATAACCCCACATTATGAAATATTAATTTTTCAAACTCATCAAATAAGTATTATTTTTGTATTAAAAATAAATCATGTTCTCTTATTTGTGGCTACTATTAAGTTTCAGTATTTCTAATAAAATAAATAGAGATTAAATGTTTTATTCAAATACTATATTATTTTGTTTTCTAGTTTATCTAATGTCTTCTCTAAGGCCAGGGAGGAAGAAGGAAGAGTCATTATGTAAGAAACTGAATCCTGGTCCGGGATTGGGTACTGTCTGCAGAGCATGTCCCAGCGCACTCTGGAGCAGGCAGAGATAAACTCTGCCTGTCACAGTCCCCCCAGCAGCTGCTGAGGGAATTAGCATGGCTACCCACCACCAACTGAGTGAACAGATAAGGACTGGGGACGCTGAAGGACAGACTCAGACCCCGCCCAGAGGTGAGGAGGGGTGAGCAGGCCTGAGCACCTGTATCACTGCTAGGAAGAGGAGAGTTGTGCTCCTGTTGACTCCCATTGGTTTCGGTTCTGGTTTTGGGACAGGGTGCTGTCTGCAGAGCGTGTCCCAGCACACTCTGGTGCAAGTGGAGATAAACTCTGCCTGTCAGGGTCCCCTCAGCTGCTGCTGAGGGTGTTTGCAGGGCCACCATCATGCCTCCAATTGGTAAAAGAGAGAAAGAATGAAGACTAGAAATTCAGTCCCCTGCACAATGCAGTAGTAGTGATTGAGCAGACCTTTTCCTCAGAGGTCACAGGAGACACACAAGCCTGAGTGCCACAACTAACCAGGAGCCACCTAATCATGAACCACTAAAGCCATGGGCAAATGCCAGTGCAAAAACTTACATAATAATATAAAGAACAACAAGGTAACTCCAGAAGAAAGTGGCGATCCTACAAATACAAGACCTGAACTGAGCAATGAAGAGGAAACAGAAGGAAGCAACACCAAAAATTCCTTTTTGATAATCATCGAAGCACTCAAAGAAGATATGAAAAATAGTCTTAAAGAAATAGAAGGAAATACAAACAAAAAGTTGGAAGAGATGAACAAATCTATGAAAGAAACATGACAGGAACTAAAAGCTGAAATAGAAGCAATAAAAAAGGCAT
>PVIH01020537.1:21422-32211 GCA_004025045.1 Sigmodon hispidus
AAGAAAAAAGCTGGAACCACAGATACAAGCATAACAAACAGAGTTCAAGAGATGGAAGATAGAATCTCTGAAGTGGAAGACTCAGTAGCTCAAATAGATATATCAGTCAAAGAAAATAGTAAAACTAAAAAAGCCATAACTCAAAATGTTCAAGAAATCTGGGACACCATGAAAAGACCTAATTTGAGAATAATAGGAAAAGAAGAAGGAGAAGAATACCAGTTCAAAGGCACAGATAATGTTTTCAATAAAATCATAGAAGAAAACTTTCCTAACCTGAAGAAGGAAATGCCTATAAAGATACAAGAAGCTTACAGAACACCAAATAGATATGACCCCCCAAAAAAGTCAGAGTGCCACATTATAATCAAGCCACAAAACATACAGAACAAAGAAAAAATTTTAAGAGCTGCAAAAGTAAAGGTCCAATTTACATATAAAGGCAGACCCATCAGAATAACGCCTGACTATTCAGTGGAAATGATGAAAGCTAGAAGGGCTTGGTCAGAAGTTATACAGATGCTAAAAGAGCATGGCTGCCAAACTAGAATACTACACCCTGCAAAATTATCAATTACCATAGATGGAGTAAACAAGGTATTTCAGGACAAAGTCAGACTGAAAGAATATCTATCTACCAATCCAGCACTACAGAGAGTATTAGAGGGAAAACTCCAACCTAAGGACCCCAGATACACACACGAAATCACAAACAATCAATAATTCCACAGAAGAATACTCCAGAGAAAGGATATACAAACAAGTTACCACCAAAAATGGCGGAAAATATCAATCAATGGTCACTAATTTCCCTTAATATTAATGGACTCAACTATCCTATAAAACGTCACACACTAACAAGATGGATACAACAACAGAAGCCATCCTTCTGTTGCCTACAAGAAACACACCTCAACCACAAAGAGAGACACAGGCTTAGAATAAAGGGTTGGGAGAAGATTTTTCCAGTCAAATGGTCCCAAGAAACAAGCAGGAGTTGCCATCCTAACATCTAACAAAGTAGACTTTAAGCTAGAAGCAATTAAAAGGGACCAAGATGGTCACTACTTACTCATCACAGGAAAAATTGGTCAAGAGGAGATTTCAATCTTGAATATTTATGCCCCTAATATAAGGGCACCTACTTATGTAAAAGAAACACTGCTAAAGCTCGAATCCCACATCAATTCGTACACCCTAATAGTGGGAGACTTCAATACCCCACTTTCAACCCTGGATAGATCAACCACACAGAGACTCAACAGAGAAATAAGGAGTCTAAAAGAGGTCATGATGCAAATGGATTTAATAGATATCTACAGAAGATTCCACCCAAACGCAAAGGAATATACATATTTCTCAGCTCCTAATGGAACTTTCTCCAAAATTGACCACATAATTGGTCATGAAGCAAATATCAACAGAAACAAAAAAATGGAAATAATCCCTTGTAACATATCAGACCACCAGGGCCTAAAGTTAGAGTTCAACAACATCAAAACCCAAAGAAAGCCTACCAACTCATGGAAACTAAACATCACTCAGCTGAACCATCTCTGGGTTAAGGAAGAAGTTAAGAAAGAAATCAAAGTCTTCCTAGAATTTAATGAAAATGAATCTACAATGTATCCAACCTTGTGGGACACAATGAAAGCAGTGTTAAGAGGAAAATTCGTAGCGCTAGATGACTATATGAAAAACCTAGAGAAATTCCACATTAGAAACCTAACAGCTCAGCTGAAAGCCTTAGAACAATTAGAAGAGAACTCACCTAGAAGGAGTAGACAGCAGGAAATAATCAACCTTAGAGCTGAAATCAATACAATTGAAACAAAAAGAACAATACAAAGAATCAATGAATCTAAGAGTTGGTTCTTTGAGAAAGTCGACAAGATAGACAAGCCTATAGCCAAACTAATCAAAAAACAGAGAGAGAATGTCCAAATCAACAAAATCAGAAATGAAAAGGGGGACATAACAACAGACCCCCAGGAAATACAGAGAATTATCCGGTCATATTTTGAAAATCTGTATTCCAAAAATGGAAAACCTAGAAGAAATGGACAGCTTTCTGGACAGGTACCATCTACCAAAATTAAATGAAGATCAGATTAATTACCTAAATAGGCCTATAACCCTTAAGGAAATTGAAGCCGTCATTTAAAACTTCCCCAAAAATAAAAGCCCTGATCCAGATGGTTTCAGTGCCGAATTCTACCAGACATTCAAAGAAGAATTACTACTGTTACTCCTCAAACTATAGAACAGTAGAAACTGAAGGAATATTGCCAAATTCCTTTTATGAGGCCACAATTACCCTAATACCCAAGCCACTCAAAGACACAACAAAGAAGGAGAATTACAGACTAATTTCCCTCATGAATATTGATGCAAATATTCTCAATAAAATTTTGGCAAGCCGTATACAACAATGTATAAAAAATATCATCCACCATGACCAAGTAGGCTTCATCCCAGAAATGCAGGGCTGGTTTAACATATGAAAAACTGTAAATGTTATCCATCATATAAACAAACTAAAGGAACAAAACCACATGATCATATCCTTAGATGCTGAGAAAGCCTTTGACAAAATCCAACACTCCTTTATGATTAAAGCCCTGGAGAGACCAGGGATAAAGGGAGAATACCTAAATATAATAAAGGTGATTTATAAGAAGCCGACAGCCAGTATCAAACTTAATGGAGAAAAACTCCAAGCAATCCCACTAAAATCAGAAACTAGACAAGGATGTCCTCTCTCCCCTTATCTATTCAATATAGTTCTCGAAGTTTTAGCTAAAGCAATAAGGGAATGAAAAGAGATTAAGGGGATACATATTGGAAAAGAAGAAGTGAAACTATCTCTGTTTGTTGATGATATGATTGTATACATAAGTGACCCACAAAATTCTTCCAAGGAACTACTACTGCTGATAAACACCTTCAACAATGTAGAAGGATTCAAGATTAACTCAAAGACATCAGTAGCCCTTCTATACACTAAAGATAGAAGACCTGAAAAAGAAATAAGGGAAACATTACCCTTCATATCAGCTGCAAATAGTATTAAATACCTTTGAGTAACTATAACCAAAGAAGTAATAGACCTATTTGACAAAAATTTCAAATCATTGAAGAAAGAAATTGAAGAGGATATCAGAAAATGGAAAGCTCTCCCATTTCCCTGGATTGGTAGGATCAACATAGTATAATGGCAATTCTACCAAAGGCAATCTACAGATTCAATGCACTGCCCATCAAAATCCCAACACAATATTTTTTGGACCTTGAAAGAACAATACTCAATTTCATTTGGAATAACAGGAAAGCCAGGATTTCCAAAACAATTTTACTCAACAAAAGAACCTCAGGAGGTATCACCATCCCTTACTTCAAGTTATACTATAGAGCTACAGTAAGAAAAACAGCCTGGTACTGGCATAAAAACAGACTTGTGGATCAATGGAATAGAATTGAGGACCCAGACATTAACCCAAAAACCTATGAACACCTGATTTTTGACAAAGAAGCCCAGAACATTCAATGGAAAAAAGATAGTATATTTAACAAATGGTGTTGGCATAGCTGGATGGAAGTGTGTAGAAAAATGCAAATAGATCCAAGCCTGTCACCCTGCACAAAACTCAAATCCAAGTGGATCAAAGACCTCAACATAAACCCAGCCACTTTGAACTTTATAGAAAAGAAAGTGGGAAACACACGTCTACGAATTTGCACAGGTGACCACTTCCTAAATATAACACCAGTGGCACAGACACTAAGACCAACAATCAATAAGTGGGATCTCCTGAAGCTAGGAAGCTCATGTAAAGCAAAGGACACTGTCAATAGGATAAAACGACAGCCTACAGAATGGAAAAAGATTTTCACCAACCCTACAAGTGATAGAGGACTGATCTCTAAGATATATAAAGAGCTCAAGAATCTAGAGCCAAAAACCTTGAATAACCCAATCAAAAAATGGGGTACAGATCTAAAAAGGGAATTCTCAGCAAAGGAATTATGAATGGCTGAAAGCCACCTGAAAAAGTGCTCATCATCTTTAGCCATCAGAGAAATGCAAATCAAAACATCTTTGAGATACCACCTAACACCTGTTAGATTGGATAAGATAAAAGGCACAGATGATAGCCTATGTTGGAGAGGATGCAGAGCAAGGGGATTACAACTCCATTGTTGGTTGGAGTGTAAGCTTGTTCAGGCACTTTGGAATGCAATATGGAGGTTTCTCAAAAAATTGAGAATCAATCTCCCCAAGGACCCAGCAATACCACTTCTGGGTGTATACCCTAAAGAGGCACATTCACACTTCAAAAGTATTAGCTCAACTATGTTCATAGCAGCATTATTTGTAATAGCAAGATCCTGGAAACAACCTAGATGTCCCTCAACTGATGAATGGATTAACAAACTGTGGTACATCTACACAATGGAATACTACTCAGCAATAAGAAAAAATGATATCCTAAAATTTGCAGGAGAATGGATGAATTTGGAGAATATCCTCCCGAGCGAGGTATCACAAACTCAGAAAGATAAGCAGGGGATGTACTCACTCATTAATGGACTTTAAATAAAAAGCAAAGCACATCCAAGCTGCAAACCACAACTACTGAACAGCTTGGGATCAGAAACACCCTGGAGTGACCCTTCGGATCCCACTCCACCTAGAGGAACACCTGACTCACTCTTGAGGAAGGGGGGACAAAACTGGATTTGCCAGGAGTGGAGACTGAACTAAGCATTATCGGATCATTGGAACCATGGGACTGTCTGCTGCCTGCCCAGGAAAGGAATGGGGATTTGTGGAGAAGAAAAAATGACCTGATGTGGCAGGAGGGGGAAGGGACCTTGAATAAGAATATACAGGGATAGAAAAAAAAAATTCAGAGGGAAAGCTAAACACAAATTAATTTTATGTGTAGCAAATTATTTGATAAGTCATGCTTATGATTTTCATTTTCTTTATAGTTATTGTTAACTTATCAGCATTTTAAATTCAATTTACTGTTTTTCTTGATAAATACAAAATAAATAAATAAATAAAAACTTCATCCTAGACTTCTCATGCTCATCTCTTGATAGCACTATATATGGTTGTTTAACTTGTCAATAGTTTCTAAATAATCCCTTTTCACTAAGTTTAAGATTAACTTGATTATTTTTATGAAATTTACTTGTGATTTTGTATCAGTAAGGATAGGTTAATGATTCAATAAAATTCTCCCAACTCCAAGAGATTAAAAGAAGTACCTCACTCAGTTGGTGTGTGAAAAGTGAGTTTGAAAGGAAGCTTCTTGCATTGTGATCATCTTGAGACCCAGGTAAGAGTGAAATTTTGTAAGCTTGAGCCTCCACGGTCATTTTATTAGTGGGGAAGAAATATAGTAAAGCACATGTTGGCACATGACATTTGCACCAAATGACTTTTTGTTAAAACAAGTTTTATACCTCAATGATGAATCACACATGCATGAAAATAGAGAGAATATTAATAATTATGGATTGAGAAAAATACCTACCAATGACATATGTTGTTTATATTATCTCATTCCCTAGAACATGAAAGTATCGTACACAAAATGGTTTTCAACAAAAGTGACTTCTATTCTAATTAGACTGCTGGTATCAAATTGGGTAAGATTTAAAATATCTTGACAGCTTGATTCTAATATCTGCAAAAGATTTTGGAAGGCAATGATATTCCTAAATTTCTATTTGTTATTTCATACCCTACATAAGCAGTGCACCAAATGTTCTTTCATTTTATAGACTATTTAAAGATAAAGCTTTAAGTTAGTTCAGGGGTTATAAAATCACATATCTATATATGTATATTTGTATATATGAATATGTATCTATGAATTTTCTGTTCAAAGTCCATAATTGTATTTGAGATATACAGATAAGGGTAGGAAGAGTAGGCAAAACACTGAGCCTGTAGAGAAAGAAGACAAGTGGATCTTTCGTATTGGGATTCTCTACAGAAAGAGTCATCTGGTAAATTGGCAAATGTAAAATTGAACAACTACGTGACAGATGTGCACTGCTGTTGTTGGGCCATCTGCAGTTTGCTTCTTGCCATATGCCACTTTCCCATTTGGTTGGCTGGACTATCAGAGGCAAAATTCATTGTGCAATTGTTTTATATTATTCTTATAAATTTGAACAGAAAAATGAACATAACCAGATTTGCTAAGGTATAAGTACAGCATACTTTTTGCTGAGGATGAATACTGCCAGGTTTGCATAGCTATTATACGAAGAGCTTGAAATAACCTTTTAATTTAGTTTGCAACTCATGACAAAGCCATGACTCTTAGTTATGCTTGTTACTGTCAGCTGTCTCTCAAACAACTTTTTCTTTTACTTTACTTTGTGTTGCAATGTTACTACTGTAAATAAAAATGTAGTCAGTCACTCTCTTCATTGGAAATGGTATGAATGGGGCTTTAATGTTTCTGAATTGACCCACATAGTGTTATATAACACAGGGAGAGAGAAGACACATGGACACACATACACACACACACACACACACACACACACACACAGCTAGAGAGATTATTTCATTGCCATTATGTTCTTTATGTAATATAATAATGCCAATGTCAGGTTATGAACAGACAAAATAGATTCTTATTGCGTTATGCACTATGGTATATTTACATTTTATATTTTATACTCAGGATATAACTTCTTAGTTTCCCATCAGGTTCTTCAAAATCTGCCAGCCAATAATGACTACATATCAATATATATATATGTGAATATATATATGAAATACATGAAATTGCAGGTCAAAACTATGTGGTCTTCTGCAATTTCAGCTGAGTCATTTCAAATATTTTCCACCCAGTTCACAGACAAAAGCACTGAATCCTAGAAAAGCATGTGATTTTTGTAGGTTCATCAATGCTTAATATCTACCCTGGTATTGAGGTTCACACTTCGAAATGTTAGTTTAGACAATAATTGCCTATAACTAGGCAAAAAGTTAATTTTTAGCTGTTTCTATTTAAATAGAGATAACACTCGAGAGGACTTTCAAATGAATTTTAATGGGCTAATTTTACGCTTATCACATGGCTGTTCTTGCAACATAGCCCAATTTTTATATGATGATTCTTTACAAAGCTATAAAAATACTGTTGTTTTATATGTGACTAATGGTCTGCAGTTCATATTGCTGTTTTGTAAAAAATATTTATTTAATTTAATTTTTATTTTGTAAATTATCTTTATGGAATGAAGTCTCATTTTTAATTCATGTATCCCCTTGTTCAAACTCTTTTCCCCCTCCTGACCCCTCCCAGTCAGTCTCTCTTTTTCCAAACCCCCCATCCCCCCCCCCCGCAGACAGGGCAAGAGATCCCAAGGTGGATTAGTTCAGCATCTACTCCAGGCAAGTTCAAGTTCCTCATCCTAATATCAAGACTGGGTTAGATGTTCCTTTAGAAGGAATGGGCTCCAAGGTGCCAGTCCAAGGTGCTTCAGATCTCAAGCTGTTCAGTGGTTGTGGTTTGCAGTGTGGATGTTCTTTGCTTTTTGTTTAAAGTTCACTATGGAGTGAGTATATCCTCTGCTTATCTTTGTGGGTTTTTGATACCTCACTCAGGAGGTTATTCTCCAAATCCATCTATTTGCCTATGAATTTTAAGATATCTCCACCTTGTGTTTTTCAGAATAAAATCAAATAATACATGAAGAACATCTACCAGCTAATTTGGCTCAGATTAAATTCTTAACTATTAGTGTATATTCCTACTCTTTTAATTTTTAAATAATTTTATACATGAATATGAAATTTCATAACTACATTTACATCATATCAACTCTTACCTACCTCTTCTGTAATTACTCCAAAATCCTCTTCTTAAATTCATACACACACATACACACACACACACACACACACACACACACACACACACACACACACTGAATTCACTTCATGTAGCTCATATGTATGTGTGTTTAGGGCTGATTAGCTAGTGTTGTCTTGTCCCTGGGAAATATAAATTCTCCTTCACTTAGCAGCCACAAAATTTTTGTATTTCCTCATTGCAAGATGGGACCTTATGAAATTTTCCACATCCAAATTTTTCCTACTCCTTGAATGTATATACTTTCTGCACTAAGCTTTTCTCAATTTTTATTTTATTGTGTACAGGGTGAAGCTATTTGACTAAAGTGATTTAATTTTACTCTAACCTCCCTTTCTTTTTACAGACATGATTTCAAGAGAAATTAATCTTTAGAATTTCTCAGGAAAACATGATGGAAACTAACAAAATGCTGACATGAGAATAGATAGGTCCATTTATATGGAGCTGTAAAAGTTCTGTTTTCTACCTTGTGTAACTAAGTAGATTGAGAAAGAAGCTGACGGGTTTAAGTTTTTCTTTCCAAGGAAATTCTGCTCACTTCAAGATGTGATTAGGGGAGTTTTGATCTGACAATCATGCATTAGGCATTCATATTCTGTTATAAAGCACTTGTGATAAAATTCAGATTAGTATTTATTTATTTTGTTAGTTAAATGTTTGACTCTTTGTTTTTATTTCTCTGAATGCTACTTTCTCTTTGAAAATTCTAACCACCATCTGCAGTACTGGGAATCAGAGAAGTTATTATGACAGTTATGTTTCAGATTTGGTTAAGATTACTCGTAAATTGCATACATTAGCTTTTATAAATCTGGGGCAGATTCTAAACACCTATATTCTAGCTTTTAAAATAAAATGTGTCTCTCATAAATTTTGGAAAATACTCAAAAATGAAAAGAACGTAAAATCTGTTCAGTGTGTTTCTTTGAGAATATTTTTCAGAACATGAAATCTTAGCTTTATTTAATTAACTTCAGTTGAAGCAGAGCATCTCTTTTAAGTCTTTTATTTTACTTAATTATCTTCCTGAGTTTTTAACTAATCCTTGACCTTAAAGATCCTACTATGACTGGGTTTGTACTCTATATTTCCATAAGTGCAGTTTCTCTTTTCTTCCCTCCAGAAGATACATAGTGTTCTTTCTCCAGTCCTATTGTCTTTTTTTACACTTGTAATGAACTCAGCACATATATTCCTATAACATAAATTATTATCTCAAATAAATTATGTTTAAATATCATTGTCAAATGTCAACCATATTTCCAGCTGTAGTTCACATTTCCTGCTTTGACAATACTCAGAAGTTCCCATGACACTAGAGTTGAGTCATGTTCTTTTTAGTATTTTTCATTCTTTTGAAACAGAAGTAAAAAATTTTAAAGCAAGTATTTAAAAATTTACATTTCATGTTTGATTCTTTTATTTACAATTTCTTTGTCCATTTTACTATAAGCATTGTCTCATATTTTATCAATTCTAACATGAATTAATCTTTGTACATTGTATAATCTTCAATGTATTTTGATTGTGTCACATATTAATTAGCATCACTTTATGTTTTTTTGTGAACATAAGAACACTTCCTGCAATTAATAAGGGCCAAGATCTGAGGTTTTATAAGTGAATTAATTACCACACACTTGAAAAATGATTTGTTTGTCAAGCTCCAGTTGCTTTATTCATTATTATAGAATATTCTTCTTAAAAGAATAATCTGGACACTCTGGAGCAGGGGAAGCTGAACTGTGCCCCTGGCCACACCCACAGCGCCTGCTGAGGGAATCTGCAGGGCTTCAGACTGCGACCTTGAATTGAACTGAGCAATCTGAGCGAAACATCTGCAGGGGTCTCTGAGGGGCAGATTCGGACCCTGACCAGAGGTGAGCAGGGAACTGCAGGCCTCAGCGCCGGTATCCTGGCCTGGGAGGGAGAGTTGAGCTCTCATTGCTTCCGGTTCTGCTCCTGAGACCGGGTGCTCTTTGCAGAGTCCCAGTGCACTCTGCAGCAGGGGAAGCTGAACTGTGCCCCTGGCCACACCCACAGTGCCTGCTGAGGGAATCTGCAGGGCTTCAGACTACGACCTTGAACTGAGCGAACCAACAACTGCAGGGGTCTCTGAAAGACAGAATCAAACCCTGACCAGAGAGGTGACAGGTGACACACAAACCAAGTCCCACAACTGACCAGGACCCATCTAATCGTGAACCACTGAAGCCATGGGCAAGCGTCAGTGCAAGAAATTACATAATAACACAAAGGACAACATGGTAACTCCAGAAGAGAGTGGCGATCCTACAAATACAAGACCTGAACTGAGCAATGAAGAGGAAACAGAAGGAAGCAACACCAAAAATTACTTTTTGATGATCATCGAAGCTCTAAAAGAAGATATGAAAAAAAGCCTTAAAGAAATAGAAGAAAATACAAACAAAAAATTGGAAGAGATGAACAAAGCTATGAAAGAAACATGCCAGGAACTAAAAGCTGAAATAGAAGCAATAAAAAAGGCACAAAATGAGGCAAAGATGGAAAGAGAAAACCTGAAGAAAAAAGCTGGAACTACAGATACAAGCATAACAAACAGAGTTCAAGAGATGGAAGATAGAATCTCTGAAGTGGAAGACTCAGTAGCTCAAATAGATATATCAGTCAAAGAAAATAGTAAAACTAAAAAAGTCATAACTCAAAATGTTCAGGAAATCTGGGACACCTTGAAAAGACCTAATTTGAGAATAATAGGAATAGAAGAAGGAGAAGAATACCAGCTCAAAGGCACAGATAATGTTTTCAATAAAATCATTGAAGAAAACTTTCCTAACCTGAAGAAGGAAATGCCCATAAAGATACAAGAAGCTTACAGAACACCAAATAGATAT
>PVIH01020538.1:0-32114 GCA_004025045.1 Sigmodon hispidus
AGGAGGAGAGGTGTAAGTTTTTGTCAAATACAAATTGAACTTGAGCTCTGTATCCAAAAGGATGCTCAATGACAATTTCTAGGCAGGTTCATTAGCCTATACGTATAGCTAATTAAATAGATGTGTAACACACAATAGAGGTGACCCAGGCTGCCTTGAATTGATTCTAGCCATGTTTCCTACTGTCTGTGCCATTTCAGATAAAATATTTGACCTCTCAGAGGGATCCCTGTTCCTGGCTTATATAAAGGTATAAGGAAGGTCATCTGTCTTTATCGTTAACTGTTGCTATTATTAGTTTATCATCATCCTTCTCTCACTGTCTGAAAGGAATGCTGGGGAATGAATGCAGCCCACTCTTCAAAACTCCCACTTCTGATCTGAGAACTTCAGAGAATTCTTACTCTTTTGGCTCAGGAATGTGAGGATTTATCCCAAGGTGGTCATTCCTGAGTATGGTTCTCAACCAAGCCTCTCAGCTGTTGGTGGAGACAACTGTGATGCCATTCCTCACACGCATCCTCAAACTCTGAGCAGTTGACCCTGAGGTAAAGCATGACTGTCCACTTGCCTGCATCTTCGACATCAAGGACACCAGCACCGCCCCTCCCTCCCCCATCTGCTGCAGAGCCCACCGTCCCCCCCCCACTCCAGTGCCTGCTCTCATCTCCAGTGTTTTATATGCAGCATGGATCAAAACGTTTTAAAATAGTAATACAGAAATGACATCATATTCTCACTTAGCCACCTCACTCCCCACACCCACCATGTCCCTAGTGCAACTCAGATAAAATCTCCAGCCCTTAGCTGGCTTAAATGACCCCAAATGCCTAGGACCCACAGCTCACTCCAGCGTCCTCCAGAGCCATGCTCCTCAGCTACATAGAAACATCTCTGCCTTCTTCTCAGCAAATCAAACACTTCCCCATATTCAAAGGGCCAATGCCTTTCAAGTTTAAGGATAAATGGCATTTCTTTAGTGAGGTCTTCTTTGGTCTTCCTAGTTAAATACCTACCCCTCTCCCTACTTTTATTCTCTTCATTATACCAAGTTCACTCCCTCTAAGGCATTTATTTGACTGTTTTGTTCAATTGAAATGGTCTTATTGTGCTGCCCAGAGCAGTCCAAGCTCAATTTCTCTGTACCAGCCTCCAAAGATACATACCACTGAGCCCATTTTGTCTAGGACTACAGATATGTACCAGTGAGCCCACCCTGGCTAGGACTACAGATAGGTACTGCTGAGCTCAACCTTGTCCATAGTGATTACTTCTCTAATTTGTTGTTTATTTGTTTGTTACTTTGCTAGAAAGTTTTGCTGGGGGAAGCTGTTATGCTTTTGTTTGGGTGTGTGTGGCTATTTTGCCTGTGTGCATGTCTGTGCACCATATACAGTCCTAGTGCCAGCAGAGGCCAGAAGAGATCATTAGATCCCCTGGGACAGGAGTTACAGACAGTTGTGAACTATCATGGGCTGAACCTGGGTACTCTTAAAGAGCATCCAGTGCTCTTAAACTCTGTGTCATCACTCCAGCTTTTGGAAGAATCTTGTCTTAGTTCTATTTCACCATGCTTAAGCAGTGTGAGCACAGCCTCTCAGTAACTGCAGAACTGCCTTTCATGCCAGTGAGAAATAGAAGGAACAATTTCACCAATGGGACTTAAGATCCAAAGGAAAAGAAAAGAAAAAGGGTAACTGAGAGAGAAATCTATGAATCACCTCATTATTATTATCATTATTGGATTGGAGAGATGTCTCCATGGTTAAGTATTGTCGAATATTCCTTTACACCATGTGAAGACATGTCACTATGATTAGTTTAATAAAAATCTAAGTGAGCAATAGCTGGGCAGGATTTTCAGGGCAGAGAGAATGCTGGGAAGAAAGTCGGAGTCGCCAGACAGATGTGGAACAAGTCAGACATACAGACGAGACAGAGGTAAAAACCATGTGGGAGAATGCAGATTAATAAAAAGATGGGTTAATTTAAGTTATAAGAGATAGTTAGAAAAAATCTAAGCTACCAGCTGAATTTTCATAATCAATAAGAAGTCTCTGTTCTGTTATTTGGGAGCTGGCTGATGGAACAGAAAAATCCATTCTTTCATAGTACCTGAGCTCCATCTGGTCAGAGACATTCAATGGCCTGTAATTCTCAGGAGATCCAAAGCTCTCTTCTGGCCTCTATAGGCAACTGCACATGTGTGGCATACACTCATACACACAACACATATATACACTTAAAGATAAACCTTTCTAAATTTTTTTATTTTAAGTTATCAGAATAAAGACACTTTCATATTATTTTTTTCCAAAAATGTAAATAGATAAAACCTCTATTTTGGTTAAGGTTTCTGTTGCTGCAATGAAACACCATGACCAAAAAGATAGTTGGGGAGGAAAGGGTTTGTTAGGCTCACACTTCAGCATTGTTATTCATCACTGAAGGAGTCAGACAGGAACTCAAACAGGACAGTATCCTGGAGGCAGGAGCTGATGCAGAGGCCATGAAGGGGAGCTGCTTACTGGCTTGCTCCCCATGGTTTGCTCAGTTCACATTTTTATAGAACACAGAACCACTAGCCCAGAGATGCATCTCTCACAGTGGGCTGGGTGTTGGTTTGGATGAAAACAGGCATACACTACCAGCTGCCATACTAGAGTTTATTTGGGAAGTTGACAAGTGGGTACAATGGAAAAGAAATGGAAGAGAAAAAGAAAATGACCTTCCAGTGGGCATAGATTTACGTGGCCTCCTACACAGTGTGTTCTGCTGACATCATGTTGCGTTATTGGACTAACTTGTTTACCACATTGTGGCTATGTGCCAGGAATTCTTACACTGGGCCCCTCCCCATTGATCACTAAATGAGAAGATGCCTTACAGCTTATCTCATTGAGACATTTCCTCAATGAGGCTCCTTCCTCTGATGACTCTAATTTGTGTCAAATTAACAAACAAAACCAGCCAGTACAATCCCCAAATAAAGAAAAACAAGAAATTAGTATAAATTAGAAAATTCAATGAGTGAAAGATCCTAAAGCCCAAACAAACAAAAAGAAAAGAAAGCAAGAGCCAATGAGTAAATGCAATGACTAGACACAGAGAAAGTGGAAAGCTACGAATGTGTATAGCATGGTATGTGGACAGAAAGTGATCCACTGACTTGGTTAAATTCCCAGAAGGCCCAGGTAGCAGAGTCAGTAATCAATAAGGAAGACAGGTGTAAGACACAGTGCTAAGGGCAGGCTGTTTGGTTGTGTGAGAACCCACATCAGGCACTCACCAGCCTGGTTGTTTTACCTCAAACATTCAGGTAACAAAACACTAGATTTGTTTTTTAGAAAAGCCACATAGCAGAATATTGATCTAGAAAAAAACTTACAAGAATTTCAGAAATAGGTAAAAAATAGAAAATGAGAAGGAAGAGAATTAGTCATGAAACAATATAAGAAGATTTGAAGCACATGAGGCCTCAAGTCTCAGTCATAAACAATGAGACCCATATCAAGAAACATTACATCTCTCAACTAAATGAGCAACAGATTCAGTTTAACTTCTAGAGAAGAAATGTTGTTTTATTAAAGGGTTATGTTTAAGAGTGAAACAAACATTTCAGAGCACTATTTTGTTTTGTTTTGAGACAGGGTTTCTTTGTGCAGCCTCGACTTTCCTGGGACTTGCTCTGTAGACAGGGCTGGCCTCAAACTCATAGTCATCCACCTGCCTCTGCCTCCTAAGTGCTAATATTAAAGGTGTGTGCTACCACCACCTGGCTTTTAGTAGCATTTTTGAGTGCTAGAAAATAATAAAATAATTTACTCAAAATTCAGAGTATAAATGTTTACACCAAGAATTTTATACCCAGCTAACTGTTAATCAAGAGAGTAAAATAGGGGGCTGTAGAGTTGGCTCAGACATTAAGAGCACTGGCTTCTCTTCCAGAAGACCCAGGTTCAATTCTCAGCATCCAGGTGCCCTGCACAACCATCTGTGACTCCAGTTCCAGAGATCTAATGCCCTTTCTAGCCTCCACTGGCACCAGACCTGCTTGTAGTGCACAGACATACATGCAAGCAAAACATTCATACCTATAATTAAATTTAAAAGTATTTTTAAAGAATAAAATAGATATATTTTTAAATGCACTGTTTCTTGAAAGGTGCTGGAGTGTATGTGCCACAAATATGAAGACATAAGGCTGTCTTGAGATGTCTCAGCAGGTAAAGGCATGTACCGTCAAGTCTGAGGCGAGTTCCACCTCTGGGATTCATGTAATGGAATGAGAGAACTGACTCCCACAAGTGTCCTCTGACCTTTACATACATGCCATAGTATGTGTAGAAGAAAATAAGCTAAAAGAGTAAAATGTGGTCCCAGAAAGAGAGCTGAGCAGAGAAGAAAGGAAATCCTCAGGATAAGAGGGGTGGGGAAGAACACAACATTTGCTAGAAAACACAGACTAGGAACAAGCATATCAGATTGACAGAGAAACAAAGGCTCCAGCACAAAATGCTGTCACAACACCTGAGTGCAGCCACACTTACAAGTAAGGCTTGTGAGATGAGTGAAGGGAAATAGAAACATTCAAAGACATGAAGAAAAGATAAGCAAGGCAACAGATATTCCCTCCAGGAAAACCAGCAGGAAGTGTCATCAGAGAGCACAGTTCAGTTCACCAGTGAGAGGGACCTCACAACAACAAAATCTCAATAGAGGCTTGATTACACTATGACAATAAAGGTAGGAAAAGTGTGACTAAGCTAGGATAAGAAGCCAGTGATGTCTCAACTGGAGGAGACCAGGATATCAATTTTGTTTAGGAACATTACTGTAAGAGTCATACTTTCACTTCAGCCAAAGTTGCTTACTCCATAATCTTAAAATATTTATAAAAATAAACAAAATGAATGAGGAAAGTCATTTTAGGCATCAGATAACAGTAGCACATGAGTGTGGTCCTTGAGAGGAGGGAAGCATACAAGGCGAGCGTTGCAGTCATCTGTGCTCTGCTCATGACACTTCCCCAGGCAAGGCACCAGGAGGTAGGGCCCAGGGACAGAGATTATCCTCCTGGGAGAGAGAGATACCTTAGCAGGGATGACTGCTGGAACATCAGCTAAAGCTCCTGTGGAAAAATAAGGGAGAGGAAGTAAGCTGTGCAGAGTACAAATCCAGTAAACATCTGTTCTCTGGAGAATCCAAACAAAAGAGGCTCTATCCAGAAAGTTCTACCTCAAAAGTAAATTCTAGAAATATATTAACAGACAAAATGAAAAGAATAAAATAATTCAAGAAATAACCCAAGGAGCTGGGTGTAGTGGTGCACACCTTTAATCTGAGCACTCAGGAGGCAGAGGCAGGTGAGTCTCTGTGAGTTTGAGGCCAGCCTGAGAGACCCTCTGTAAAGAAAGAAAGAAAAAAAAGAAAGAGAAAAAGAAAGAAAGGAAGGAAAGAAGGAAGGGAGGGAGGGAGGGGAGGAAGGAAGGGAGGGAGGGAGGGAGGGAGGGAGGGAGGGGAGGAAGAGAGAAAAAGAAAGAGGGAGGGAGGGAAGGCAGAAGAGAGACAGAAGGAGAGAGAGAGAAAGAAAAAGAAAAAAGAGAAAGACAAAAAAAAAGAAAGAAAACACACAAAGGCACTGCTTGTTTGTTCCTGCTGTGGTGACTTGGTACCTCTTTTGTGAAGTGGCATTTGGGATAACTCTGCGGTGCACCATGACCAGCACAAAACCCAAAGAATCAAAACTGAGAACAAGGATCACATTGATTTGATGGTTGTAGTGCAGGGCGGTTCTGTGGTGGCATTTACAGTTAAGAGGCAGACACATCGGGTAGACTAATGAAAGCCTATTGTGAACAACAGATTTGTCAATGAGGCAGCTCCTATTATAATTTGATGGGCAGCCAATCAGTGAAACAGACACACCTGCACAGCTTGAAATGGAAGACCAAGGTACTACCAACATGATTCAGGTGTCTATTAAAAGGCAAAGCTGTTATTTTACTCCAGAATATTATTATAGACCAGGGGCACATGCTCTGTCAGAAAGCCTCAGCTTGGTCTCCCCACACCCACACAACCACAGCACAGCTTTCTCTGTTCTCTTCCACCTCCCCATTCCCTTACCGTACAGGGTAGAATTAGCATATTGCATAAGCACATTGAACTTTTTTTGTTTTCTAAAACTAAACAGCCACTATTATTTTTACATTGACATCAAATGGAGATAAAAACTTTGAAAATAACTATATGACCTGGTAATGCTCTTGGGAGAAAATGAACTTCAGTAGTTTTTTCTTCAAGTCAAGTATTTTGTTGTTTAGTTAAATAAGCTTCTCATTTAAAAATAAATGAAATAATACAAGAGAATTTGAAGGACATGCAGATAGGATCTCCTTGAATCTTCAAGCTATAAATAAAGTTGTAATGCATGAGGAATATTCTGCAAGATGTGGCAAAAACAGTTATGGAGCATGTAAGTTTAACAGAGACAGTCAAAACTGGACAAAGGGGAGTGCCCAGCAGCTAGTCTGAGGGTACCCATTCAACTGAGATTCCACACACGTCATGCTGGGAAAGCTCCAGCTACAACCAGCCTAAAAAAATCTCAAACCAACGGGCCCAGGCTTAGTTGGTAGTGTGCAGACACAGAGCATGGGACCAGTTTGATGACCAGAAGTGAGGAATGCTGGGATTCAGTTCCCAATATGGGTCAGGCTGCTCCCAATGCCCTGTACCCTCTTCCAGCCTCACTTGCGTGAAAGCAGCCATACACACACATACACATGGATAAAAGTAACAAACTTTTTTTTTTTTTAAAGAAAAAGAAAGATGGAGTGGGATGAATATGAAATGACCAAAACTTTCCTAAATTTGATGGATGGAAAAAAAATCTTTTCCTCCCTATCCATCATCTCTATGAACACTAACCAGGGCAACCACAAGACCAGAGCTAAGCACACCAGGCCACATGCAAATGTCCAAGCACTTGAGAAGTATTTGACATCCTTAGCCATCAGGAAAATGGAAGTTAAAACTGCCTTGAGATGTCATCTCTCCCAAGTTAGAAAATAAAGTGTCACAGATACTAAGTATGTGGGAAAGGAAGGGAACGCTTAGCCGCTGGTGGGAGAGCAAATGCACACAGGCACTGCAGAAATCAACATAGCGATTGCTCCAAAAAGTCACACAGAAATATCATATAACCCAGTGATTCCACGCCTGAGTTACAAGTCATCGTTCCACAGACATTTGTGCATTCACGTTCATTGCTTTATTATTCCTAACAGCTGGAAAATGGAGCCAGTCTACACATCCATCAACAGAGGGGGAGGGATACGGAAAATGTGGCTCATATACACAATGGAATCTTGTGCAGCCATAAAGAAAGAGAAAAATCATGACATTTGCAGCAAAGTAGATGCAGTTGGAACACATATTGAGAAAAATAAGCCAAATTCAAAAAGAAAGATTTTCTCCTGTATGTGGCACCTACATTTAAAATCGAATGCATGTGTTTAAATGTGTGTGTGGATAGATAGATGATAGATAGATAGATAGATAGATAGATAGATAGATAGATAGATAGATAGACAGACAGATAGACAGATAAATAAACAGATAGATATCTGTTACAGATAGGAGATTATGAGGCAGGAGGACAGAATCTTAGGGAAGGAAGGGGGAAACTAAAATATGGAATGTATGAGCTAAGGGAGCTGAAGAGAGCACTAACTAGGGTCAACCAGTTGCTAAGGAGCTTGGGGAAGCACAGCAGGTGCAGGGACAAAATGAGAACAAAATTTAATGGCATATCTATGAAGATGCCATGGGGAAACCTGTTAACCTTCATGCTTAGCCTAGAAACTTAATGTGATAGTTTGAATAAAAAATGGCCCCATAGCCTGGGCATTTGGCTAGTTGGTCCCCAGCTGAGTTTTAAGAAGCATGGCCCTGCTGGAGAAAGTATGTCTGTTAGAAGCCAGCAGGCTTTGAGAAGTTAGAGTTGGACCAGTGTGTGTGTCTACCTCTCTGCTTCCCACCCTTTCATATGGCAGATCCTAATCCCTCTAGAACCACAAACTCAAATAGATTATTATCTGTAAATTGCTTTGGTCATGTTGTCTTATCACAGCAATAGAAAATTAGTCAATACATGTAATAAAGAGATAACATAAAAATAAAAAGCAGTGAGATGAGGAAAATCTGTAAAGATCTGTCTTTTTTTCTTTATTAATTGAATGGTATTTTGCTGTAAATATGTACCAAGATCTCCTTAACCAAACCCTTATCTGATTATTTTGAAATGCTGCTATTTGATACAACCTAGGAAGAGTAGCATTGTTGTTTTGTGCCAACCTGGTGTGTTATCAGCCAGAACTGAGGTTGCAATAAGAAACTGATGGTGCTGGGTGTGCCAGCCTACTCTTGAAAGCAAATTTCAAGCCAGCCTGGTCTATAGCATGAGCCCTGCCTCAAGTAAACAACAACAAAAATATGAAACAATGGTACAAATCAGTGATATGAGATGTAAGAGCAAGCAGTTGTTTTATACACCCAGTATCCGCTGTTTGTCAGCTGCTCATGTTCTGTAGACCTAAGTCTGCTCTCTTTGACCTTGGCCAAAAATTCATAGGCTACAGCAACTAAGACTGTTGTAGGGTCCTGGTAAAGTAATCTTCCTAGTGAACAGAAACCAATATTATTATTATTACTATTCAGTATTCTTAGAACTGCTTCTTAAAAATGCTCGTCAGGAAATATTTGTTCCATACTGTAGATGCAACCATCACACACAGTGGCATGCAGAAAATCTACCACATGTCAAACAGTGACTGACAAGTTGCAAAACAATTCCTTGCTCTGCAGCCTTATGTCACTTTGTGACTATCAGATGGAAGGCAAGCAGTCTGAGCAAGGAAAGGAGACACACACAAAGTCAGGTGGGCAGTTTCTTTTCCCAAGAAAATTTTTATTGATTTTTTTCTATTATTGAGTGTTTTCTTAAAGGTTCTTTTCACCCTTCAGCCCAAAGAGTCTTATAAATGCCACATTTGGGCTGGAGAGATGGCTCAGCAGTTGAGAGCACTGACTGCTCTTCCACAGGACCTGAGTTTGATTCCCAGCATCCACATGGCAGCTCACAACTGTCTGTAATTCCAAGATCTGATATCCTTGCACAGTTATGCATGCGGGCAAAACACCAGTTCACATAAAATAAAAATAAATATTTTTTAAAAAATTAAAAATTAAATGCCACATTTGTTTCATTCATGCTTCTGAAGAACTAGAGACAAAATATTTTTCTTTTAGGAGTCAACTGTTTCAAAAAATGAGTACAGAATAAACATTTTGACTCTTACAACATAATAGTGAAAAAACAGGATGTCCACAAAAGACAGGAGCAGATGAGGAGGGCGGAGCTGGTGAAGTAGCTTAGCTGCTAGAATGGTGGTCCAGCACACACAAGGCCTTGCTTTGATTTCAGCCCTGCACTTCTACACTGAGAGGCAGAGGATCAAATTGTGAAGGTTATTCATGGCTACCTAGGAAGCCTGAGGCAGCCTAGACTGCATGGAACTCTGTCTCAAAAAGAAAAAAAAAGAAAAGAAAAGAAAGAAAATAGAGACAATAAACTTGAGATTCAAAGAATTTCAGATTTTCTATTGTTTTCAAACTGAATAACCATGGTAACAAGAGAACAACAGCAAACAATAACCACAGTAATGATAGTGTTATGGCCTAATACACATTAATGTGGATAACACTGTTTGCTAAGCACTCCAAAGCCACTTTGCTTGAATTACTTTGTGATTTTCACCCATACGTGATGTTCATAGCACAAGCCTGTCTACAAAGAAACTGAGGCCTAGGAAGATCATGTTATTGGCCTAAGGTCCAGGTTTGTAAGTGGGAGTTGGAATCTGAATTCAGACTGATTGGCTCCATAAGTTGTTTTCTTTTTAACATTTAAAAAACAAATGAGCAAAGTGTTCTTTGCACTGGTGGCCACGTACTTCCCATTGTTTTCTGCTTTCTGGCCTGATTCTTTTAAGAATTTTAAGAAAAGTGCCTCACTACAGGAGAAAGAGCCATGTAAGAAAGCAGACAATGGTGTGTATATATGGATGCCTAGTGCTGGGTTGGAGATTCCGCTGTGTGAGTGTGAGACCCTCCTGTAAGGGAAGGTTTTTGTGGCTGGACACAGGTAACACTCTCAGGCTGTACTACATGTCTGCTTAGCAAACTAGCCAGCGACAAGAAGCCCACCCTTGCCCAAAAAGACCTGGATGTGTGGCTTGTGCTTTTTCTCTCTCTTCTCTCTCCCTCCTTGCTTTCTTTCCTCTCCACTGTCTTCTCTTTCTCAGAGTATTTCTCTTTGCTAACAGGATCTTGTAGCCCAGGCTGGCCTCAAAGCAGCTAGGAAGCTGAAGATAGCCTTAAATTACTGAAAAATTTTTTGTAGTTGGTTCAAATTTTGTGAAAAATGATAACTCCTTCTAACTCTAGCACAAAATACTGAAGTAACTATAAAATTATCAAATAATAAACAGAAGTCAAATTTTGAATTTATGCAAAGTCTCTGGATTACAAGGCAATGCAGATGGAATGAAAGGTCCTTATCGATGCCACATGGAGACAAGTCTAAGACTGATATGTGTTACTGATTCTTTTTTTGAAATGATTTTTTTGTTCCTAAATTTTATTTATGAATTAATACAAAACATTCCAGACCAATGTGCCTTAATCATCTTCTTCCTCCTCCTCCTCCTCCTCCTGGTTAATCTGGAAGTAATGAAGCTCATAGCTCTCTTTGCTGTTGGCAACAACACCCAACCAGTCTCAGAGATTGTTCTTCTTCAAATAGTTTTTGGTGAGATATTTCAAATACCTTTTGGAGAAAGGCACCTCAGAAGTGACAGTAATCTTGCTCTTGCACCATTCAATGGTCACAAACCCCCCACCAAGATTCCCAGCTTTCCTGTTCACCTTGATTCTCTCCTGGAGGAACTGCTCGAAATTGGCAACATCCATGATTCCATCTTCTACAGGGTGGGTACAATCAAGAGTGAACTTCAAAACCTGCTTCTTTTTTTTGCCCCCCTTCGACACAAGCTTTTTCACTGGCGCTATGGCAGGCTGAAATGATTTATTTTTTATATTATAGTACAATTATATAATTTTCCCCTTTCCTGATTATTCTGATTTTACTGCCTTGTCCTGGGAATCAAAGAATGACTCATGGCTTATATTTTCACTTGAAGAAAAGAAAAAACACACAACACACCCTTTCCATTTCTTAATGTCCTTAAGACTTGGTTCCACCTCTAAACTGTCAATCACACACACTCTATAAACTTAGGGATGTGGTGCTCGAGAGGCAGAGAGAGGTGAACTTCTGTGAATTCAAGGTCAGCCTGGTCTACACAGGAGTTACAGGCTTGCCAGGGCTGCACAGTGAGACCCTGCATCAAAACAAAATTAAGCACATCAACATTTTAAAGACAGTTCTCCATGTGTTTGAAAGCAAAGGATACATAAATACATCCCCTTTCTACAAATATTTGATCTTTTAATTAAGAATCTTGTATTAATATGGATTTTAAGTACCTTATAGATACATGATTATGTTTCAGCAGAGTAGGAAACTGAGGCAGGAGTTAGAAGTTCTGGCCTAGGAATGAGTTTAGTTGCTGAAATGGGTGCCAAGCAGCCCCGTGAAAAGCTATCTGGGTAGCATTTAATTTCTTTTTCTTCCTTTTGTCTGTGATGGCATCTGCTCTGTAACATGGGCTAGTCTTAAATTGAGGTCTTCTAAGTGCTAGGATTTTAGGTGTATACCACCAAGCCTAGCTTGTTTGACTCTCTCTCTCTCTCTCTCTCTCTCTCTCTCTCTCTCTCTCTCTCTCTCTCTCTCTCTGTGTGTGTGTGTGTGTGTGTGTGTGTGTGTGTGTGTGTGTGTGTGTGTCTTATGAGGCATGGCTGGGGTGGCAGGGGGAGGGGGCTACTCAGGATTGAACCTAGGTCTTGTACATGTTAGGCAAGCATTCTGTCTGTCTGTGGGCTCTGTTCCCAGACTTATTGTTCTTTACTTTTTATGTTAAGACAAGGTCTCACTAAGTTGTAGGCTGGCCTCAACCTCATTGGTGCTAGGGATCTACCCAGAGCTATGTGTATAGGAAGCAAATATTCTACCAACTGAACCATCCCCCAGCCTGCTGTGGCATTATAAATCAAACTAGAATATATGATACTCCCAGAAAGATGAAAACAGGAAAATCTGAGTAACTTCTACTGGTCTTTCCAAAATTTCTGGGTCACATAAGTTACTATAGAAAAACGGGGACAGACGAAGACATGGGACCAGCCTTCAAACTGAAACTCAGGTGGAAGGTACAGTTCCTTCCACAGAATAAACTGTGTCTTCATGTACTGAAGCAACTCCAGTTCTTAAGGCTTTTGTCTGTGCTACCCATTTTGTGATATTTCACAAAAGACCCTTTTGTTATTAATACTCCTTTGCACAGCATTCCACAAACAGGAATGGTGTGTCCATGTTTTTTTTGCTGGGGGGAGGGTACTTCCATTCTCAGAAAATTGGTGCTCCCAAACCCAGGGCCTATGGGATTTCTCTCATCTGTGGTTATCAGAAAAACAGGGCAGGAATTAGCCTACATCACCTGGACTCCTCCTTATATCAACAGGCCTCACAAACAGAGGGACCCAGCAGCCACCTTTTACACCACCTGGTACTGTACATGGGAACCAGCTCAAAGGCTCCACAGAAAGGAAAACAAGTTCTGGCCCTGTTCTGATGGCAGGCCCGATAACACGGTCCCTCCAGCCAGGGCGCCATTGTTCTCCGTGTGCTCGCCCACGTCCACTCCAGGCGGTGCTGATAAGTCTGTGCACAGGGCAGGCTTGTGTTTGAATTGGGCTTGTCCAATCCATTACTCAAAAGGAGGGCACAGGCTTGCTCTGGGAAGGACAGACTCTGGTTGTAAGGTCTGGAAGAGAGTAATAACGATTTATGATTAACTAATGACGCCAAGGCTGAGTTTGGTCTCACTGACTGCTGCTGGAATCATGATTCCTTTGTGGGATGACTATGGCTCCATAGACATCTGGGTTGTGACTAACGAGAAAGAGACAGAGACAGAGAATCAGCAGAGAAATTACCATGTTGCAACACTGAGCTTTGAGTGTTCCTGCACCCTGCCATTCAGTAAGGGGACAGCGGTCCTGTGATTGTTTTCCAAGGACATTGTACCCACATGGATATAACTGGGTTAGATTCTGCCAGGAGTTGGCAAGGCAGATTAAATCATTGTGACAGTATTTGAACAAGACCAACATTTTGCATAACTTTTTCTGAAATAAAAACTTTTGGTTTCTTAAATGAATTTTTAACCTGCTAACAAAAAAACAAACAAGAAATACAGTGTTTTCGTTGTGCCAGCTGGAATTGAGTCAATGATGGGTAGGGATGGGCAGCAGAGTCTGAACATGGAAGTTGCCTGGGACCCTGGGACTCTTGCTTATTTCCATCTGTTTTGTTTCCATGAAGGCCTCATACCTAAAGAGTTTTTCTCCTAAGTCAGAAGGAAAAAAAACTAAGAGAATGTATTTTTAAAACTGCAGTAGTATACAAAAGGACAGCAGTATTACTAGGCATTACAGTAGCATGTGATTGGAAGTCTGAGACAGGAGGATCACAAATATGAAACCAGCTTGGGCTGATCTGTGGTAAGACCCATTTGAAAAGACAGAGGTTGGGAGAAGGTAGTGTTGATATTTATTGTGTTAAGTTCTTACCACAGGATATAAGGTGGCCCATCAGACATCATGCAGATGGCAGAGCAGAGGACAAAGTCTGAGTTTAGAAGACAACCTGATTCAAAAAATATAAATTTGACTTAAAAGTTCTGTAACTTTAAAGAAATTAAATGGGCCATTTTATTTTTCAAATTAAAACTTACAAACATGGCAAAAGATGAGAAGACCATACCTGTGTTTTAGTACCCAGGAGGCCAGATGATTGCTAGCTAACAGCATATCGGGGCTGTAGCTCAAACCCTGTCAATCTCAGCCATGAGAACAGCCTGTATATGAGAACCAATAGCATTTTTTCTCTTACTAGAGGCCCTAGGAAAACAATATTCTCCAAGTAGACATATTCTACTATAGCAAGTAGGGTGTGTGCATGTGTATATATGTGTTCTTCTGTATGTATGTATGTTAATGTATGTGTGTGTGCACTTAGAGTTTTTACAAGTTCAAGTCATAAAATGGAATTCAGAACATCTTTTGTCTCAAAAACATTCCAAGCAGTGACCAGGTAGGCAGAAGTACTTGTAATGACACCTGATAATACCATGTAAACATGGACAGAAAACTGACTTTACAAAGTTATCCTTTGGCACACACTGCGGCACACAAGCACTTCCAATAACAATGAGGATGATAATAATAACAAGTTACTTAAAAACATAAAAAAGATGACCACAAGTTAATTTGCTGTGGTAGACTTTGTAATTTTATCTCAAGTATAACTCATTTTTATGGTTTAAAAAATTATAATTTGTCAAAAATTTCTATATATAAATTTTTAAAAAAATAGCACACAAGCCAGAGGTGGTGGCACACAACTTTAACAGCAGCCCTTGGCAGGCAGAGGCAGGCGGAGCTCTGTGATTTTTTAGGTTAGCCTGGTCTACAGAGTGAGCGCAGGACAGCCAGGGCTGTCAAAGCAAAAAGCATGTATGCTGATTAGAAATATTATTACATACACTTTAAAATGTATTTATTACTATGTATACAGTACACGGAAGAGGGCACCAGATCTCATTACAGATGGCTGTGAGCCACCATGTGGGTGCTGGGAATTGAACTCAGGACCTCGGGAAGAACAGTCAGTGCTCTTAACCACTGAACCATCTCTCCAGCCCCTACATACTATTCTATTACAAAAGTATTATAAGTTTCAAAAGCCAAACTAAACATTTTAAGAACACTGACCACATGTTGATAAAAGTCTGTCATTGGCTAACTGACTGACTAATTAAGTCATTAGATAAGTAAATAGATTAAGTAAGTATTTAATTAACTAATGTTCCTTCTTAAAGTTTCTCCTGTAGGTGAGGTCATAATCCAGTTAGGGTGTAACAAAAATGCGCACAAAAAAGATGAACCTCAGGAACACATTAGAGAGAGCCCAGACAAAGAGGGCTGGTGACATTAGAGGTGACAAAGCCTGACACCAAGGCTCACAGCCCACATTCTGTCCTGGAATCCACATGGCAGGAAACAACTGACTCTGTAAGTTGTCCTGTGAAGTCCACATGAATGCCAAAGCAGTTGAGTGCCCAAACACATGGGTAAACAAACAGATAAATAAATACAATTAAAAAGAGAAGGCATATCAAATGTGAAAGCAGATGGAGGAACCAAATGCTCTGAAATTGCTGCTCCTAATAATAAAAAGTCTTGTTTCACCTGAGCTCTTGCAGCTGCTACTCTAACGTTCAAGCACTGTACATAGCAGCCCCACACCATCTCCAGACTCTGAGCTCTCTGACAGTGAAGAAAAGGGTCCCTTGTGCTTGGGCCTCAGCGACAAAGCACAGAGGCCACTTCACCAATGCAGACACTTTGCATGTCTCCATTTTATCTGTAACTTCCCCTTCTATGCCACCCAGGTGTGAGCACTCCTGGTCCTAGTGTTAGCCTTGAGTCATGCTAGCTCTCCAGAATCATTAGCTCATGGGGCACTCTTCTATCATTCTGAAAGCTGCATTGGCCATGTTCTCATCCTCTGCAGAATAATCTCAATTAAAACCATGGGACCAGATGGCAGTTGCTCACATCTGACTTGAGTAAATTAAGAAAGGATTGAGTTATTGCTCAGCCAGTTACCTTTACCCCTGGACCCACTTTCCAAGTGTAATTTTGTCTTCACCTTGGGATAGCCCCCTTTTCGTCTAATTTCTCCTTCCCATTGTTGCTAATGTTTTTATTCTCCCGTGTGGGCCAAAAACCCATTAATGAGGAGTTGGTCTTGAGGTCCCTGTGGGGTCTTTATTTGGACATTGCCCTAGTTGATTCATGATGAGGATGGAGGCCAAGGGCACTGAACTGAACTCCTGATGAGACCCAGCACTGGAACTGGGAGCTTGCCAAGTGATTGGCTCTGCTGGGAGTTCCTAATGCATTTGTAAATTTTTTTGGCTAAAAATAGCCAAGCTCATAGGATAGCTTCTGCTCAGATCTGGAGACACCAGCCACTCCCCATGTTCCCCATCTAGGTTCAATGCTGCCTTCTTCTCAGGGTTCCTACCAGGCATTTTCAGGAGTAAGTCTGATATCCACCTGTGTCAGGTGGTTCATCACCATATAGCTCCAGCCCCAGGAAATATGGTCACATGCTCTCCCTCCCTCCCTCCCTCTCTCTCTCTCTCTCTCTCTCTCTCTCTCTCTCTCTCTCTCTCTCTCTCTCTCTCACACACACACACACTTTTAAAATTTTTAAAGAGGAGAGAACTCTACAAATATGCTGGGCATCACTCCTGTAATCCCAGTAGTCAGGATGCTGAGGCAGAAGGATTGTGATAAGCTATGGGTCAGACAGGACTACAGTGAGACCCTTCCTACCTCAGAACAGAGAAACAAAAAGAATTCTACTGGGGATGGAGTGGTGGCTCAGCAGTTAAGAGCACTGACTGTTCTTCCAGAGGACCTGAGTTCGATTCCCAGCATCCACATGACATCTAACAACTGTCTGTGATTCCAAGATCTGACACCCTTACACAGTTATACAAGCAGGCAAAACACCAATTCACATAAGAATCCATTCAGAGATTACCTAGAGCTGGGACTCTTTAAATTTAAATTTTAATTTATTTAGTATTTTATGTATATCAGTATTTTGCCTGCCTGTGTTTGTGTGTGTTATGTATGTTCATCGCATGCATAGCTGGGGCACTAAGTCAGATGAGGCAGTAGACGCAGAACTGGAGTCCAACGTGTGGTTCAGGGAATCATCTGGGTCCTCCCCAAGAGCAGCCAGTGCTCTTAACCACAAGCCATCTCTCCAGCCCCTCTTTTTCATGTCTTTTGTGTGTGTGTATGTGTGAATCTAAATTCTACAAATAGGAGAAAATATGATATTCTTGTCTATCTGCTTTACTCATTTCATGTTTCCCTGAAAACAGCATGATTCCCTTCTTTATACAGAATAATACTCATCATATAATGTCCACTTCTCCTTTCCTGAGACATGCTCTCTGTAGATGCTCCAGTCGTCCTCAGCTCAAGACAATGCCCCGAGTGCTGGAGCTGCAGTTGACTGCTACTGTGTCCAGCCTGTGTTTTTACATCCATCTGTCTGCCTATGAGACTCCCTTGCTGGATTCCTGGGAATAATGGTAAGCATAGACTTTCCTAACCACCGTCAAAGTCCCTGACAGCCTTGAGTAGATTCTGATCCCAGGGCTCTAGATGGGACCTGAAAATCCTACTTTCCCAAGGGCACAAACATTATATATTATCTCAACATGTCTTTCAATCCTCCTCAAGAACTCTTTGGGTTTTTTTTCTTTTTTGTCTTTTGAGACAGGGTTTCTGGGTGTAGCCTGGCAGCTCTGAAACTACCTCAGGATACCAGGCTGGCCCTGAACTCTGAGATCCTTTGATATCAGCCTGCCTCTGCCACCCAAGTGCTGGAATTAAAGGCATGTCCCAGCACTGCCTAGCAGTGGTCTCTTAGTATTTCTCCAATATTAAGAGACTAAGGTCCCACAATCAGTGAGTGACAAGTGGGATGTGAGCCTTGCTATATTCTTCCAACTCTATTGGGAAAATAGAAAGAAAGAGGAAGCGAAAGACTCCAGCTACACGTGCATATATATGCACACATGTGCATACACCTGCACACAAACAGGTATACATGCATACACATATATCCAACCAATATCCAAGAGATTTCAGTTTTTATCTCATTTCAAAAGCATGTTTGGTGCTGTATTTTGTTATCACAAACCTGAGCTCTGTCCACCTGTATCAGAACATATAAGAGGTTTGTATGACAGGCTTGCTCATAACCAGAGACCTCTCCTCAGGTTTACCCAGGGACTCCCTGGAAACTCTTCAGTGACTGGAGCATTGACATTAACACTTTTTTTTCCATCCACTAATCCACCTCCAAGAGAACCTCACAGAAAAGCATCTTATAATTAATTTGAAGAGAGGATCATTCATGGTGACTCATTGCCACCTCACATAGTGAAACAGGACGGTAAGTCAATGAAAAAGGGGTGTGGTCTTGGCTCCTCCAATAAGTAGAATCTTCTGTGACAGCCTTTAGGGCCTAGTTGGAAGATGTTTGTGAAGTGAAGGGAACAGCAGAAAGACACAAACAAAAAACACACGTGCCTGTGTGGCAGCTGATGTGGATGGTGTTTGGGATCCTAGGGCTAGAACTTTCTTGCAGCAGACTGCCCACTCTCCCTTGCACTCCTATAGAGGTCATTATAATGAGGGCTACATACAAGAACAGAGAAATCTAGGCAGGACACCTGCAGGGTAGGGGCTGAGAGGTCATGGCTCATTGTCAAGCCAAAAAGAGTAGCAAAGTGACATGGGGAAGGTGACAAGACAGGAAAACATAGCACATGTGGTGCTCACCATTAAAGAAAATAGTTTTGGACATTGTCTTTCCCATAATACAGAGACAAAATGGGTTAAGTATACCTGTTTGAATCTTACATACTTTCAGCAATTGTCTGAGCATGCCTTGGACATTTAACAGCATTTTCCCCCTGTAGGCCCTAATTGAAATTAATATGTATATATGTATGTATGCATGTATGTATGTATGTATGTGTGTATGTATACACACACACACAATTTTATTTATTTATTTATTTAGAGACAGAATTTGTATATGTATCCCTGGTGTCCTGGTACTCACTCTGCAGACCAGGTTGTCCTCAAACTCACAGAGATCCACCTGCCTCTGCCTCTGAGTGCTGGAATTAGAGGCGTGTACCACCACACCCAAACACACACACACACACACACACACACACACACACACTACTCTTAAAGAACTAGGTGAGTGAGGTGCTTGTGATACTGAAGAGGACTGAAGTGTTGAGTGGGTGGCACCCACTTAGCCGTGACTTCCTAGTCATTTACAATTTGGTGACTACTTATATTCTGACCCCGGAGCTAGCCAAAGGGACTTTGGATCAGCTGCTCCAATCCAGCATCCTCTGAAGGGAGGGCAGTGAGAGGAGAGGAGGTGAGCTGATCTAGGGCTCTTCTGTCATCCATGATGTTTTTATTACTCTCAGGCTTACTTAGAACTCACTCTGTGGCCCAGGTTGACCCCAAATACATGGAAATCCTTCTGCCTCAGCCTCCCAAGTGTTTCTTTCTGTCATGCCAGCCTCTGAGATCTTTCAGAGGACACACAACTCTCATCACCAGTGTATCCCAGGCTCTGTCGGAGCTCTTCTTAATATCAAGGACCAAGACACGAGGCCAAGTAAGCCTGAGGAGGTGGCCATCAGGCTGACTCTCAAGGGCCTACTACAGTTTCCAAGCCACTGCTTCCCAGAAAGAAAAAGCCGGGGACACCAGCAGCCACCAGGGATCCCAGGGAAGACTAGTCAGTTTGCCTTTTTGCTAGCAGATTAGATGAGCAAATAGTCTAAGACTTTAAGAACAATGAGCCCAGGAGAGTGCTAGGCCAGGAGGACATTAGTCCAGGTTCCTGCTTCCTAGAGTATGAAGGCCAAAGGTCATCTGCAAGAGAGATCTGAGCTGCTCCTGCCAGGACTCTTTCAAAGGCTCCTGGCCTTTAGGCTCAAGGGACTTTGTGCCTTCTAAGAGTCATTAAGAAACCAGATTCTTTCTGAAGAGCAAACATATACTGTATAGCCATTCAAGTGGGGCAATTTGCATAAATACTCTATTTGTCATTGCAACAGTTCTGTCCTTTAGATATTTTTAATTCCAGTTCTATACAGATGAATACATTAGGGTTCAGAAAATTGATTCCAAGTCTCTGAGCTTATCAGTCAGTGCCAGGATTCAGTCTTTTGTCTTATTCATTCTCAGTCTCGTGTGTGTGTGTGTGTGTGTGTGTGTGTGTGTGTGTGTGTGTGTGTGTGTGTGTGTGTGTGTGTGTGTGTGTGTGTGTGTGTGTAGAAACAGCACATCCATTACCACCAGCACTCTCCTGTTGAGCATCTGCTGTATACATAAGTTCATATGAATACTCTTCCTCCTCCTCCTCCTTCTTCCTTCTTCTTCCCTTTTCTTTTCTTTTTTTGGTCTTTGTTTGTTTGCTTGAGATATCTTTTTTCCTATGTAGCCCAGGCTGGCCTCAAACTCATTTTGTAGCCTAGGATGACCTTGACCTTCCTGCATTCACTTCACTTCCCAAGTGCAGGGTTTACAGTCATGCACCACCACACTCAGCTAAATAATGGTCTCAATCCCATAAGGTTTGTCTTTTTACAGAATACTAACACAGGAAGATGATCATGTGTGCCCAGGATCACAGAAAGAGAAAATGCTAGAACCCATGAACTTTGACTCCAGAGCATGTGGTTGTATTGGGTTTATTTGTTTGTTTATTGATGATAGGGTTTCACTATGTAGCCCTGGCTGGCCTGACACTCACTGGATTCTTAAACTCACAGAGATCCACCTGTTTCTGTCTTTCATGTGCTGGGATTAAAGGTGTGAACCCTCCACACTGTACTTGTTTTAATTTTTACATTATCACACAAAGTAATATGTTTCATTTCAGTCATTTATACTTGACTCTAATGAGTCCCATTCCCCATGCCCTCTGCTGTCCAAACTCAACAAACCCAATCTGCTTTTCCTCTTTTCTGTCTTGTTCATCTTGGAAACATGCGACAAGTCAACCTGTCCTAGGATCTGCCCATGGAGGATTAGCGACCAAATAAACCCAGAAACTCTCACCAAATAGTTGTGAGTGAGTCATTTTTTATAGAGTCCACTTTATTTATTTAAAATTTGTATACAATATATTTTAAATATATTCTTTTGCTTCCTCCAAGTCATTCCAGATTCCCTCCACCTCTCTAACCTCTCCACCTTCCTACCCATCCAACTTCATGTTCTCTTTATTTCTCCCTTTCAAAAAAGATCAAAACCAGAAAAAATACCAACCCCACCAAATTAAAAAAAAAACTTAAAAGTAAAAGAAAAAAATCAATAAAACAAGAACTATTTAAACTAAAACAAAGCAAAAATACGCATAAAAATTCCACCACAGATTCCATAGTAATAAAATAACTTCTATTGACATATTACTCTACCCATAGAGCATAGATCATCATTCAGCCCTCACTGGTGAAGCTTCTTATTTTGGATGCTAAAAAACAAAGAGACCCACAACTGTACAATGTGCAGAGAGTAAAGGACTTTGGAACACTCTACCCTATATGGGATATCTTTATCAAATTCCTCCTTTCAAGGTTCAAGGATCTATGCTGAAGAGGAGGAAGAAAGACTGTAAGAGCCAGAGGTGGTGGATGACTCCAAGAAGCAGCATCTCTAGACCCAACATGATTGATACATATATGATCTCCCACAGACTATGACAGCATGCACAAGATCTTCATAGGTTCATAACAGGCAAAATAGGAGCAGTGAGAATGGAAAGTGGACACAAGGTCCTACTAGCCCTAACCAAGATGTTATTAGCAATTGAAACCTGTTAAGGGAGAAAAACAAAGCAAAACCAGTTTTCTCCAATGATAAGATGTTTTTACATACTGGTAATCGAAGAAGAGGGAGCCTTACTTAAGCTAAACTGACCTGCATTATTGGTTTATTTTGTGTTATGGCATGCTTACTTGCTTGCTTTTGAGACAGTCTCACTACCTAGTCCCAGCCATAATGGGACTCAGTATATAGATCAGGCTGGCCTCAAGCTCACATATATCCAACTGCCTGTACCTCCAGAGTCCTAGGATTAAAGATATGTGCCACTATACCTCACTACCAGTAATTATTCTATCCAAAATAGTATCAATTCATTATCAAAGTGATCATTTTCCAAAGCTGAAGACACAGGTCTACAGTGAGTCTCTGGCCACAAAATATGTTTACACACATCATGCTAAATCTAACTTTCTGCTGACAAGCAGTGTCTCCTCTCAGAACACATGAGCCACCAAGCCTAAAATGAACATAAACTTTTGTGACTAGTCACATTGTCTTCTAAACAAACCTGTAGGGAAAGAAACTCATTACCAATGTATTTGTTAATTATAAATTGCCATCATGAAAACCAATGATGTTTAAATCTTTTAAGCGATTGCAGCTTAGGGTTTGGAGTAGGGAACAGAAGAGGAGGTAAGCATTCTTCAGGTGTAAAAAAGGGACTTTCATCTAATGGGAACATAAGTCCCCAACTTTTAACAATCAGAGTATACAAGAGTAAAAAGAGGTGTCAATTTATTATTATTATTATTATTATTATTATTATTATTAATTAAAATGGCCATCATGAGCTTTTCATCAAAGGAAAGGAAAAATAAATGGATTCACCCATCAGACTTCCCTGGGTGGCCAATGTATTTGTATTTCACAATCCACATGATTCTAGTGGCATAAGAGAAGTTCTTGTACCTCTATCTCAGAACAGCTCTGCAGCATGAAAACCATTCTGATGATCTCAGCACTCACACTCTGCATGCTAAGAAGCCCCTGTCTGACTCTCCAGGCTGCACCACCAGCCTGGCTATGTACATTCTTGGGCTTTTTATCTTTCATCTAAAAGTTATTGTAGCTCAGCAGTCTTTTGGTGTCTCCCATCTCCCACCAAAAGTTAATGGTCCAATCCTGAAAAAACCTTTGGGTATTACTCTTAAGAAGTCCTCAACAGACACAGCCTCTGGAGAGCCTCAGCAGAAGTGAGCTACTCTTCTCCCAGCTGGCCAGCCAGATCATCTAGGACAGCTCCCAGGTCTGGGCAACATGGCACAAGACATGTCCCCCCAAACCCATCACAGCTCCAGCTGCAGATAAGCAAGCAGGACCCCTGTGTACAAGCCTGACCATCACCACCCCTCATTGTACCCTCTAGTCCATAAGCCTCAATCCATTCCCTAAACCTTACCCATCACCCCAGTCTCAGCTGCTTCCTGAGACACAGCCTCTGGAGATCTCCTTCACAAGAGTTCCACTTGTAGATCTCAATTGCTCCCTGAGACACAGACTCCACTGCCTCCAATTTCTCTAAGACTCCAATTGCACCAGGAGCACCTAATAGACAAAAGCAGCTCCCTGAAACACAGACAATGCTTGCACCAATCAGAGGAAAAAAATGGGTAGATGCCAGTGCAAAAATTCATTCAACAACATAAAAAACAATATGACACCACTAGAACCTAGTGGTGCTACAACAAGAACTGAACATTCCAATAAAGAAGAAGCAGAGGAAGCTGACCTTAAAAATGTCTTTATAAAAATGATAGAAGCCCTTTTAAAAAAGTAAACAAATGGGAACTACAGATGCAAGTATAACTAACCATGCAAGAGATGGAAGAGAGACTCTCTGGTGTGGAAGATACAATAAAAGAAATAAATTTTTTAGTCAAAGAAAACTCTAAAATAAAAAAAAATCATTACACAAAACATTCAGGAAGTCCAGAAAACCATAAAAAGATCAAACCTAAAAATAATAGGAATAGAAAAAGGAGAATACCAGCTCAAAGGCACAGAAAATATATTCAACAAAATCATAGAAGAAAACTTTCCCAACTTAAAAAAGGAAATGTCTATAAAGATACAAGAAGCTTACAGAACACCAAATAGACTAGACTTCCCCAAAAAATAATTGTCTTACCACATAATAATCAAAACACTAAACATACAGAATAAAGAAAGAATTTTAAGAGCTGCAAAGGAAAAAGACCAAGTAACTTATAAAAGAAGACCCATCAGAATAACATGCAACTTCTCAATGGAGACTATGAAAACTAGAAGATCCTAGACAGATGTTATAAGGACATTAAGAGACCACAGATACTAGCACAGACTACTATAGCCAGTAAACCTCTCAGTCACCATAGATGGAGTAAACAAGATATTCTGTGATAAAACCAAATTTAAATAATACCTATCCACAAATCCAGCCCTAAAGAAAGCACTAGAAGAAAAACTCCAACCTAAGGAAATTAGATAGGAAACCTCAAAAGAACACTTCAACTTCAAAGAAAGACACTTTTTCAGAGTAAATGATTGGGAAAAGACTTTCCAATCAAATAGATTCAAGAAACAAGTGGTGTAGCTATTCTAATATTTTACAAAATAGACTTCAAACTAAATTCAATCAAAAGGAAAGACATTACTTATTCATGTCAGGAAAAATCCATCAAAAAGGAATCTAAATCCTGACCAATTATGCCCCCCCAATACAAAGACACCCACATATGTAAAAGAAACATTGCTAAAACTTAAACCTCACATCTAACCTAATACATTAATAGTGGGAAATTTCAATACCTCACTCTCAACAATGAATAGAAAAACTTAACGGAGAAAAAAGGGAGCTAACAGATATTATGATTCAAATGGACTTAACAAATTATATAGAACATTCAACCCAAACACCAAAGAATATACAATGGAACTTTCTCTAAAATTAACCACATCTTGGTCATAAAAAAAATATAAATTCATATAAAAAATGGGAATAACCCCTTGTATCCTATTAGATCATCATGGACTAAAGTTAGAGTTTAACAACAACATAAACCACAGAAAGCCTACAAACTTATGAAAACTGAACATCTCTCAATTAAACCACCTCTGGGTCAAGGAAGAGGTAAAGAAATTAAAAACTTCCTAGAATTCAATAAAAATGAATCCATAGCATACCCAAACTTATAGGACACAATGAAAGCAGTGAGAAGAAAAAAAATTATAGCATTAGATGCCTATGTAAAACATTTGGAGAAATCTCATACAAGAGACTTAACAGCACAGCCCAAAGCTCTATACCAATTAAAAGCATTAAAAGTTCACTGAGAAGGAGCAGTTGGCAGGAAATAAACAAATTCAGGGCTGGTATCAATAAAATTGAAACAAAAAAGACAATACAAAGAATCAATGAGTCAAAGAGTTGGTTCTTTGAGACATCAACAAGATAGACAAACCCTTATCCAAACTAACTAAAAGGCCAAGAGAGAGTATCCAAAAGAACAAAATCAGAAATGAAAAGGGGGACATAGCAACAGACAATGAGGAAATTCAGAGAATCATTAGGTCATACTTCAAAAACCTGTACTCACTAAACTGGAAAACCTAAAAGAAATGAACAGCTTTCTGGACAGGTACCACTTATCAAAATTAAATCAAGACCATATAAATGGCCTAATTAGACATATAACCCCCAAGGAAACAGAAGCATTTGTTAAAAGTCTCCAAAAGCCCAGGACTTTAGCACAGAATTCACCCTGATACGTAAACCACACAAAGATGTGACAAAAAAGAGAGGGAAATATAGACCAATCTCTCTCATGAGCATTGATGCAAAAATACTCAGTAACTGGCAAATTGAATTTAAAAAATATACTAAAAAAATTATCCCCCATTATCTGATAGGCTTCATCTCAGACATGCAGTTATGGTTCAACATACGAATCTAGTTCGTTTTTTAAATAAATAAATAAATAAATAAATAAATAAATAAATAAATAAATAAATCTTAGTATAATGCACCTGGGATTTATCCACCACATTGCTTTTGTTCATAGTCTGCTTCTTTTCATTGTAAAGTGGAGTTTCATTGTGTGGATGGACCACAGTATATGGTGTATGTTGGGGGGGGGGGGTGTGCCACATGTGTGGAAGTGCACTCAGAGGCCAGAAGAGGCTGTCTAGATCTGGAGCTGGAGTTACCAGTGATTATAAACTATCAGAAGGTAGAGGCACAGAACCATCTGGATCTTGTGAGTTCAAGGGCAAACAGAGCAAGGCAATGGTTGCGTATACCTTTAATCCACTTTAATGCACTTGAGATCTCATACCTGTACTCCTAGTACTTGGGAAACACACATGCCTTTAATGCCAGCACTAGGAAAGTTATATAGATAGGCAAAGGGAAAAAAAATAAATCAGAATGCAAAAATACTCAATAAAACACTAGCAAACCTAATTCAAGAACGTATCAAAAAAAAAAAAAAAATCATCCACCATGATCTAGTAGGCTTTATCCCAGAGATGCAGGGATGGTTCAACATATGAAAAACTCTCAATGTTATCCATCATATACAACCTGAAAGAAAAAAGAAGAACACATAATCATCTCATTAGAGGCTGAAAAAGCCTTTGACAAAATCCAACACTCCTTTATGATAAAGGTCCTGGAGAGATCAAGGATACAGGGAAAATATCTAAATATAATAAAGACAATATACAACAAGCCAACTGCCAAGATGAAACTAAATGGAGAGAAACTCAAAGCAATCCCACTAAAATCAGGAACAAGACAAGGCTGTCTATTCTCTCCATATCTATTTAATATAGTTCTCAAAGTTTTAGCTAGAGCAATAAGACAACAAAAGGAGATCCTTTGATACAAATTGAAAAGGAAGAAGTCAAACTATTGCTATTTGCAAGTAATATGATAGTATACATAAGTGATCCCAAAAACTTTACCAGTGTTCTCCTACAGCTGACAAACATCTTCAGCAATGTAGCAGGATACAAGACTAAGTCAAAAATATCTATAGCCCTTGTATATACAAATGATAAAAAGGCTGAAAAAGAAATCAGGGAAGTATCATCCTTTACAATAGCTGCATAGAACATCAAATATCTTGTGGTACCTCTAACCAAAGAAGTAAAAGACCTGTATGTCAAGAATTTTAAGTCACTGAAAAAAGAAATGATGAAGATATTAGAAAATGGAAAGGTTGGGGGCTGGAGAGATGGCTCAGCGGTTAAGAGCACCGTCTGCTCTTCCAGAGGACCTGGGTTCGATTCCCAGCACCCACATGGAAGCTAACAACTGTCTGTAGTTCCAGGCAAACACCAAGGCAAATAAATAAATAAATAAAGTTTAAAAAAAAAAGAAAAGAAAATGGAAAGGTCTCCCATATTCTTGGATAGGTAGGACTAACATAGTAAAAGTGGCAATCTTACCAAAAGCAGTCTACAGATTCAATGCACTGCCATTCAAAATCCCCACACTGTTCTTCACAGACCTTGAAAGAACAAAACTCAACTTCATGTGGAAAAACAAGAAAATCCAGGATTATGAAAAAAAAATCTGTTCAATAATAGAACTTTAGGAGGCATGACCATCCCTGACTTCAAGCTCTACTATAGAGCTACAGTAATAAAAACATCTTGGTACTGGTATAGAAACAGACTTGTGGATCAATCGAATTAAATTGAAGGGCCTGACATTAGTCTACACATCTATAAATACCTGCTTTTCGACAAAGAGGCAAAAAAAATACATATAATGGGGAAAAGATAGCATCTTCAACAAATGGTGATGGCATAACTGGGTGATAGTATGTAAAAGAATGTAAATAGATCCATATCACCCTGCACAAAACTCAAGATCAAAGATCTCAGCATAAACTCTATTACACTGATCCTGATAGAAAGAAAGTGGGAAATAGTTCTGAATGCATTGACACAGGAGACCACTTTCTAAATATAACACCAGTAGCACAGACAATAAAAGCAATAATTAATAAGTTGGACTTTCTGAAACTGAGAAGCTTCTGAAGGCAAAAGACACTGCCAATAAGACAAAACCATAGCCTACAGAATGGGAAAAGATCTTCACCAACCTTATATCTGACAGAGAGCTGATATCCAAAATATAGAGAGAACTCAAGAAACTAGAGGTCAAAAAAAACGAATAATCTAATTTAAAAATGGTGTTCAGAGCTAAATAGGGAATTCTCAACAGAATTTCAAATGGCTGAAAGACACTTACATAATTGCTCAACATTCTTAGCCACCAGAGAAATACAAATCAAAACAACTTTGAGGTATCATCTTACACCTGTCAGAATAGCTAACATCAAAAACACAGTTGTCAGCTTATGCTAGAGGGAATGTGAAGCAAGGGGAACACTCCTTTATTGCTGGTAGGAATGTAAACTTGTACAGCCACTTAGGAAATCAGTATGGCAGTTCCTCGGGAAAACTGGAAATCAATCTGCCCCATAATCCAGCATTACCACTATTGGGCATATACTCAAAGGATGCACATTCTTACCCTAAGGGCATTAGCTCAACTATGTTCATAGAAGCATTATTCATAATAGCAAGAACCTGGAAACAGGGGCTGGAGAGATGGCTCAGTGGTTAAGAGCACCGTCTGCTCTTCCAGAGGACCTGGGTTCAATTCCCAGCACCCACATGGCAGCTCACAACTGTCTGTAGTTCCAGCTCCAGGCAAACTCCAAGGCAAATAAATAAATAAATAAAGTTTAAAAAAAAAAAAAAGAAAACAAGAAAAAAAAAAAAAGAACCTGGAAACAACCTACATGTCCCTCAACCAAGGGACAGATTTAAAAACTGTGGCATATTTACACAATGGAGTACTACTCAGCAGAAAAAAAAAATCCTGAAATTTGCAGGCAAATGGGCAAATCTGGAGAGTATCATCCTGAGTGAGATAGACATGGTGTGTACTCACTTATAAGTGGATTTTAGGCATAAAGCAAAGGACAACCAGGCTACAATCCACAACTCCCCAGCAGCTAGGTAACAGGAAGAACTTAAAAGAGACATCCATGAAATCCCCCTGGGAAGGGGAAATAGAGAAGATCTCCTGAGAAAATTGGGATCCTATGGGGGAGGAAAGAAGGGAATGTGGAAGGAGATCATGAGATAGTGAGACAGTTGCGTGGGAGAGGAACATAAGGAGAGAACAAAGAAATCAATATCTTTGTGGGGTTAAAGAGAAACCTGGTGCTAGGGAAACACCCAACAATTCACAAGCTGATCCCAGGTAGGACTACAAGCAATAGTGGAGAGGGTACCTAAATAGGTCTTCCCCTATAATCAAATGAATAACCACCCTAATTGCTATTTTAGGACCTTCATCTATAGGCAAGCACCAGGTGATGTTCCCAGTCCAGCTGAAGAGAGGGAGGAGAGATTATATGAGCAAAAGGTTTAGAATCATGGGGAGAAGACCCACAGAGCTCACTGAGTATAAAATGGCAGCTGAGGGATAATGTAGGATATCTTTCTGTCTGCTGTGAAATTGCATTGGATACTAAAGAAACTAATTTTGCCTATGGCAAGGCATCTTAGAAACAGGTGGGAAATCTGAACATGGAAAAAGGATAGGGAGGGTAAAGTCAGAGAGAGATGAACTGCCACCAGAGAAAGCATGATCTAATAGAACACAGATAAAGCCACTAGCCATGTGGCAAGACATAGATGAACAGAAATGGGTTAAGATGCTAGAGCTAACTAGCAATATGCCTGCGCCATAGGCCAAATAGCAAGGAAATAATATAATCTTCTGCTTGTTTCTTTGGGACTTTGGGACTGCTGATATAAACCTCAGGGCTAGGCAGAGCTAAGCAGTTATAGGCAGGTCCAGATCTCAGAGATAGTCCAGGCTAGAAACTAATTTCTAAAAATTGTGTTCCAATATGGGGCACATACACCCACATAATGCCTTAGAAAGCTTACAAGGGGTTCTAGAACACAGAAATGGAGCCAAAAAACAGCTTCTGAGTTGTGTCTCTCCAGTGATCATAGATGCACTGGGGTAGCATGCAGGCTTGAGCTACAAAACATCCAGCTTTCAGAGTGCAGCTTAAGCTTCAACAAGGCCGGTTCCTGAAGTCTCACAGAAGACTTGGTGCGAGCATGAGCTGCTTATGACAGATTTAAGTTACCGTTCTTACAAACAGAAAGAAACAGAGTCAAAGAAGGATTCTTAGTAGCAGCATTTTCTTGAGAGAGCTCTGTTTGCTGTTGGCAAGCAAAGGCTGGGCTCATTTAATGGATGCTTCCAGACTTAGTGTTAGCAGCAAAACACTTGAGTCTTTTAAGAGATTCTGTTGCCAAATACTTAATGGAATTTATGAGTAGTAAGTGGTAGTGCTCTAGTTGGTGGCAATGTGAATCCTACAGTTCCCCAAAGTGGTAATTGTGGCTCCTGCCAGTACCTCTGATAAAAAGCTAAACTGTCTATAAAGCTAGACTAGAGGCTGGGTGGGCCAGCTAGCCCTAGCCAAGCCTTTAATCCTCGCCACACCTTGGCAGATTGAAGGTTGGTCAGAAACAGAAAAAGATAAGAGATATATGGCAAAAACAGATTTAAAAAATTCTAAGTGGTTTACAGTATGTTTAAAAATATATATAGGCTTGAGAGAAAAGAAAAAGGAAAAGCTATAGAGAAAGTTAGTTAAAAAGAAATAGAGTAAGAAATGAGCCATGTAAAAATGGAAATTACAAAGAGTATCTGGATACTGTATGTTATTGTCTTGTCTTTATGTTTTTTGACGGCAAAGGAAGTAGTAAGAGCTGCTAAAATACATTTGATTATAAATGCTGTTGGATCAAATTTACCTATATATTTTATAAATGAGTTGACTTTAAAATTGAAATCAAAAGTTAGCTACTTTGGAGATGTTTTCTTTTTATTTCCACAGAAAGTGAGAGTCTGTGCATTTATTCTTGCTTAAAGAACATAAGGTTTGATCAAGACTTTCTGAAAAGTCTCCTATGGACATGGATGACATAGATGATCCAACGTTTCAGAGCACCTCTGTTGCAGTTTCCTCTGAGCTCTGCATCCAAAACAGCTTCAAGGAGAATGGCTTGGAGATTCAGCCTAACAGACTACTCCACTAAGGACTTGTCCATATTCCTACTTTTTTTTTTTGAGTTCCCATAAAATTACCAGCACTCCCAATCAGCAGGAAGTAGACTACACAACTATGCCCATATTCCCAAAATATGAATTATAGATGTTTGTCTTTGTTTACAGTGTTGATTTCAAGTTGTTATAGATAATGGTGGGAAAAAAAACTGAACAAAGGAGATTAGATTTCGAATTCTTATTCAAAACAGAAAAAAAGGAAAATGCTGTACGATTATACTCTTGTATATCCTGGTATATGTAGATATTTGTTCCTCCTATCAGTTGAATAAAACACTGATTGGCCAGAAGGCAGACAAAAGTATGGGCGGGGCTACCAGTCTAAGAACACTTTGGGAAAAGGAAGAGCAGAGCAGAGATGCCAGGCAGACACAGGAAAGAAGATAAAATGCTGCTCTAGGAAAAGGTCTCTAAGCCACTTGGCTAAGCATGGGTTAAAGAATTTACAGTTAGCAGTTATATGCCTGAGGCATAGGCTGATCACCATGGAATTAATATAAGGCTTTGTGTGATTATTTGCAAACAAGTGGTTGTGGCAGTCTAATTGAGACAGCTGTGCCAGGTCTTGTGGCTAGTCTGGGCCAGAAACTTCATACTACAAAGGAACCTTCATGGAAACTAAACCCTTCACATGCACAGGACAGTCAAATAGTGGGGGCAGTTTATGGAGCCACTTGCAATTGGATCAAAGTTTATTCCTGGTGTATGAACTGGCTTCTCCAAGCCCATTTCCTACAGAGAAACATCTTGATCTGCCTTAACAATTGGGGAGGAAATTTGACCTATGTCAAATGGATATGCCAGACTGAACTGATTAAGCTTGGGATTCCCTGCCCTTCCTGAAAAACGGATGGAAAGATGGAGTAAAGGAGAGAAGAGACCACGAGTGGTGGATATGAGAAAAAAAACTTTAAAAACAAAAATTAACAAAATGAAAAGAAAAGTCCTCAGCTCCTGGGAATTGCAAAGTGACCAAAAAAAAAAAAAAAAAAAAAAAAAAAACTACTATGAAGTATCAGCTGGGTACAAATGTTGGCTCTGTGTAACCAGTTGTTTACTGTGGGTTACTTGTGTACCTCTGATTACTGTGTGTCACCTGTGTACCTCTGTTTACTGTGTCACCTGTGTACCTCTGATTACTGTGTGTCACCTGTGTACCTCTGTTTACTGTGTCACCTGTGTACCTCTG
>PVIH01020539.1:0-32109 GCA_004025045.1 Sigmodon hispidus
ATCAATCTCCCCAAGGACCCAGCAATACCCCTTCTGGGTGTATACCCTAAAGAGGCACATTCACACTCCAAAGGTATTAGCTCAACTATGTTCATAGCAGCATTATTTGTAATAGCAAGAACCTGGAAACAACCTAGATGTCCCTCTACTGAAGAATGGATTAACAAACTGTGGTACATCTACACAATGGAATACTACTCAGCAGTAAGAAAAAACGATATCCAAAAATTCGCAGGCAAATGGATGGATTTGGAGAATATTTTCCTGAGCGAGGTATCACAATCTCAGAGAGATAAGCAGGGGATGTACTCACACACTGGTGGTCTCTAAACAAACAAAGAAGAAAAAAAAAAGCCAAACATGCCCAAGCGGCAAACCACAACCACTGAACAGCCTGGGATCAGAAGCACCCTGGACTGACCGACCCTTCAAACCCCAGTCCAACTATAGGAACACCTGACTCACTCTTGAGGGAGGGGGGACAAAACTGGATTTGGCCAGGAGTGGAGACTGATCCAAGCATTATTGGGTCAGTGGGACCATAGGACTGTCTGCTCCCTGCCCAGCGAAGGGATGGGGAGTTGCAGAGAAGAGAAATGTCAAGATGTGTTGGGAGGGGGAAGGGACCTTGAATGAGGATATACAGGGATGGGAAAAAAATTTCAGAGGGAAAGCTGAACACATAGTAAATATATGTGTAGCAATCTTATTTGCATTTCCACCCTTGATAAGCCATGCTTATGATTCTTATCCTGTTCATAGTTATTGTTAACTTTTCCTCATTTTAAATTCATGTTACTGTTTTTTTGTTAAATACAAAATAAAGAAGGAAAAAGAAAAAAAATTGAAGTAAAAAAAAAGAAATAAAGTACTATATACTTTTTGAATCAAAAAAAAAGATATAACATCAATGTAGGTAGGAAAGAAATCATCCTAGAGATGATTTAGGTGACAACAGAAATATTAAGAGTCAGAGAAGGGATGAAAATTTCAACATTACTGTTAACAATTCATTTGCTTCAAAGAAAAAGTAATATGGCAAGCTGTTGAACCATTTATTACATATGGTATTGTTTCATAACTGTTACATGTTTGAAATAGCTCTTCAATAAGAAAGTAAGGTAGGAAAGATGGCTCATTAAAAAAATTAATATATATAACATATACTATATGTTATACAATATATAATATTTAGTCATAGAAAATATATAACTTTCAACAATTTCACTCCATGTCAGAAAATGGCTGTAATAGGATGTTTATCATTAATTCTTGTATTCATTTTGAATTGATGTTCTAATCTCCTCCACTTATGTCAATTAGCAAAATTTATAGTTCTCGGGCATTGGCAGTCTAGACAGGAAGTTCTATTGCTCTCATCCAGAAGGTGATAAATCAGATCCATAGTGCAGGAGATACCATCCATGACCACATGTTCCCTGTAAGCTCCTGTCTCTGAAGGCAATATATGCCATTTTATAATGATCTTAAAAATTCACAAAATTACCTTGATCATCCAAGAACTTGCTTCTTCAATGCTTCATTAAGTCGTTTAAGAACTGACACTAGGCCTTTGAAATTTAGAGCCCTGTCTAGGACGAAGTCAGAGACAGCAGCTAGAATTTAGCAGTGATGGGTTCCTGGAGCCACTCCTAAAAAAAGGGACTTAGCACAATCAGACCCTGCCTCCAGGGTGAACTGCATTGTCAGAGAAGGACTGAGGCTTTGAGATTCAGATACCTGTCCAGAGGAGAGTCAGAGATCTAGCAGACACCTTGCTTAGAGGAGACAGGAGACACACAAGGCCTCTTGCCACAACTGACTAGAAGCTCCCTAATCATGAACCACTGAAGCCATGGACTGACGCCAGTGCAAAAATACATATAATAATATAAAAAACAACAAAGCAACAGCAGAAGAAACTGGTGATTCTACAACTACAAGACCTGAACAGACCAATGAAGAGGAAACAGAAGGAAACAACAGCAAAAACACCTTTATAAAGACTATCGAAGCCTTCAAAGAGAATATAAAAAAATTCCCTTAAAGAAATAGAAGAAAATACAAACAAAAAAATGGAAGAGATGAAAAAATCCTTGAAAGAAAACGTAAATGAAAAAAATGAAAGAAACATTCCAGGAACTAAAAACTGAAATAGAAGTAATAAAAGAAACAAAATGAGGAAAAAGTGGAAATAGAAAATCTGAAAAAAAGAGCTGGAACTACAGATACAAACGTAACCAACAGAATCCAAGAGATGGCAGAGGGAATCTCTGGAGTGGAAGACTCAATAGTGGAAAGAGACATCAGTCAAAGAAAACACTAAAACCAAAAAAGTCATAACACAAAATGTTCAGGAAATCTGGGACACCATGAAAAGACCTAACCTGAGAATAATAGGAATAGAAGAAGGAGAAGAATACCAGCTCAAAGGCACAGATAATGTATTCAATAAAATCATAGAAGAAAACTTTCCCAACCTAAAGAAGGAAATGCTGTTCCACCCCTGAACACTGGCCCTGATTGGCCACTCCTTTGCTGTAGCACAGACCACTACCTGCCAAGATCACAGCTGAGAGTGTAACAGCAGGGAAACAGCTGGGTCCCTTGGCCCTGAGCACATGCCATGGAGGTGAGAAACTCAGCTTCCACAGGGAGCACAGAGAGGGACTAGATTGGTAGCAGCAGGGAAGCAGAGGAATTCCTAGGAGTACAGCTGGGAAATTGGAGATCAGAAGGTGATTTCTGGCACACAAACCCAGGCCCTGAGTCGGCTTCTTGGCTTCAATACAGAGCATAGCCCACACACTTCACAGCTGATGTAATAGCAGTGGGGGAACAGACAAGTGCCTAGACACACAGCTGAGAGGTAAGAGGTTAAGAGGTGATGACTGGTCTAACACTGAGACCTCATGAGAACAGCTAACCCTCTGAGCACATAATTAATTAAGAGCCTTCAGATCCATAAGAGCTCTCAGACCAACAACTGACTGGGAGCTGACCAAGAAATAACCAAGAGAGAATTGGGGAAACAATGGGCAGACGGCAGTGTAAGAATACATACAACAATACAAAGATCACCAGAAGAAGCAAGAAGCTCTATAGCTTCAAGACCTGAACATAACAACAAAGAGGGAACAGAAAAAAGTGACCTTACAAACAGCTTTATGAAACTAATACAAGCCTTAAAAGAGGATATTTTAAAACTCCCTCAAAGAAATAGAAGAAAATAAAAACAGAACATTAGAAAAGATGAACAAAGGCCTGAAAGAAAATAAAGAAAACAAACAGGTGAAAGAAATTTGAAAAGAATTAAAAATTCAAAATACAAACAATAAAGAAGGCAGGAACTGAGACAAAACTAGAAATAAAAAAACCTGAAAAAAACAACCAGGAACTACACATTCAAGCATAACAAACAGAATCCAAGAGATGAAAGAGAGAATCTCTAGGGTGGAAGACTCAATAGTGGTAATATCAGTTAAAGAAAGCACTAAAACCAAAAAAGTCATAGCACAAAATGTCCAGGAAATTTGGGACACCATGAAAAGGCCAAAATTGAGAATACTTGGAATAGAAGAAGGAGAAGAATACCAGCTAAAAGGCACAGAAAATGTATTCAACAAAAGCTTAGAAGAATATTTCACCAACCTAAAGAAGGAAATGCCTATAAAAATACAGGAAGCCTACAGAACACCAAATAGACTAGACCCACAAAAAAAGACTTCTCACCATATAATAATCAAGGCTCTTGACCTACAAAATAGGGAAAAAATACTAAGACATACAAAGGAAAAGGTCAATTCACCTATAAAGGGAGACCCATCAGAATAACACCCGACTATTCAATGGAAACAATGAAAGCAAGAAGGTCCTGGTCAGACATTATACAGACACTAAAAGTGCATGGATGCCAACCTAGAATAATGTACCCAACAAAACTGTCAATCAACATAGATGAAGTAAACAACATGTTTCACTGCATAACCAGATTAAAACAATACCTAACCACAAATCAAGCCCTACAAAAAGCCCTAGAGGGAAAACTCCAACATAAGGAAACCAGAAACACCCATGCAACTACAGACAATTGATAAGCCCACAAAAGAACGCCCCTCCCTGAAAAAAGTAAATGCAAGCTTCTACAAAGAATGATGGGAAATATTGATCATTGGTCATTAATATCCCTTAATATCATTGGACTCGATTCACCTATGAAAAGACACACTCTAGCACAAAGGATAAAAAAACAGAAACCATCCTGCTGCATACAAAAAATGCACCTCAACTTTAAAAACAGACACAGGCTCAGAGTAAAGGGTTAGGAAAAAACTTTCCAATCAAATGGCCCTAAGAAACATGCTGGTGTAGTCATTCTAATATGTAACAAAATAGACTTTAAACTAAAATCAATAAAAAGAGACCAGGAAGGTCACTACATATTCATCTAAGGAAAAATTCACCAAGATGAAATCTCAATCCTGAATATCTATGCCCCCAACACAGGGGCAACTACATATGTAAAAGAAACACTTCTAAACCTTAAACCCCAATGTCAAACCTGACACACTAGTAGTGGGAGACTTCAATACCCCACTTTCACCCTTGGATAGGTCAACCAGACAGAAACTCAACACAGAAATAATAGATCTAGCAGAAGCTATGACACAAATGGACTTAGTAGATATATACTGAACCCTCCACCCAAACAAAAAGGAAAATACATATTTCTCAGCACCCTATGGAACTTTCTCTAAAATTGACCACATACCAGGTTATAAAGCAAATATCAACAGGTACCAAAATATGTGTATAACACCTTGTACAATTTCAGATCACCAGGGTCTAAAGTTAGAGTTCAACAACATCAAAAATCAAAGAAAGCCTACCAACTCATGGAAACTAAACATCACTCAACTGAGCCACCTCTGGGTCAAGGGAAAAAACAAAAAGAAATCAAAGAGTTCCTAGAATTTAATGAAAATGAATCCTCGATGTACCCAAATTTATTGGACTCAATGAAAGCAGTCTTAAGAGGAAAATTCATAGCAATAGATGCCTATATGAAAAACCTAGAGAAATCCCACCCTACAGAACTATCAGGACAGCTGAAAACCTTAGAACAATTAGAAGCAAACTCACCTAGAAGGAGTAGATAGCAGGAAATAATCAAACATAGAACTGTTCAATCAAACACAATTGAAACAAAAAAAAAGAATTAATGAATCAAAGAGTTGGTTCTTTGAGAAAGTTAAGAAGATAGATAAACACTTATCCAAACTAAGCAAAAAGCAGACAGAGAGTATCCAAATCAACAAAATCAGAAATGAAAAGGGGGACATAACAACAGACCCCCAGGCAATCCAGAGAATTATCAGATCATACTTTGAAAATCTATACTCCACAAAAATGAAGAACCTAGAAAAAATGAACAGCTTTCTAGACAGATGCCATTTACCAAAATTAAATCAAGATCAGATTAAAGACCTAAACAGTCCTAGAACACCAAAAGAAATGGAAGTTGTCATTAGAAATCTTTAAATTAAAAAAAAAAAACCCAGGCCCATATGGTTTGAGTGCAGAGTTCTACCAGACATTCAAAGAACAGCTAATACCAATACTCCTCAAACTGTTCCATACAGTAAAAACTGAAGTAACATTGCCAAACACCTTTTGTGAGGCCACAATAATCCTGATACCAAACCCACTCAAAGACACAACAAATAAATAGAATTACAGACCAATTTTTCTCATCAACTTTGATGCAGAAATTCTCAACAAAATTCTGGCAAACCATATACAACAACATATAAAAAAATATCATCCACCAAGATCAAGTAAACTTCACCTCAGAAATGCAGGGATGGTTCAACGTAAGGAAAACTGTAAATGCCATCCATCATATAAACAAATGAAGGGAAAAAAGCCCATGATCATATCCTTAGACACTGAAAAAGCTTTCAAGAAAATCCAACATGCCTTCATGATAAAAGAATAGAGAGAGCAGAAATAAAGAAAAAACACCTAAATATATTAAAGGTGATTTACAAAAAGCCGATGGCCAACATCAAACTAAATGGAGAAAATCTCAAAGCAATCCCACTAAAATCAGGAACTAAACAAGGCTGTCCCCTCTTCTCTTATCTATTCAATATAGTTCTCAAAGCAATAAGAGAATGGAGGGTGATTAAAGAGATACAAATTGGAAAGGAAGAGGTCAAATTATCAAATGTAGCAGGATAGAAGAGTAACTCAAAGAAATCAGTAGTACTCCTGTACACTTAAGATAAAAGGACTGAAAAGAAATAAGGGAAACATTACCCTTTACAATAGCTGCAAATAGCATTACATACCTTGGAGTAACTATAACCAAAGAAGGAACAGATTTATTTGACAAAATCTTTAAACTGTTGAAGAAAGAAATTGAAGAGAATATCAGAAAATGGAAAGATCTCCCATGTTCCTGGATAGGTAGGATCAACATAGTAAAAATGGCAATCTTACCAAAAGCAATATACACTTCCCATCAAAATCCCAACACAATTTTTTACAGACCTTGAAAGAACAATATTCAATTTTATTTCTAATAATGGGAAAGCCAGGATTGCCAAAACAATTTTGCTCAACAAAAGAACCTTAGGAGGCATCACCATCCCTGACTTCAAATTGTACTATAGAGCCACAGTAATAAAAACAGCCTGGTACTGGCATAAAAACAGACTTGTGGATCAATGCAATTGAATTGAATAGCAAGACATTAACCAACACACCTATGAACACTTGATTTTTGAAAAAGAGACCAAATATACTCAATGAAGAAAAGATAGTATCTTCAACAAATGGTGTTGGCATAACTGGATGGTAGTGTGTAGAAAATGAAAACAGATCCAAACCTATCACCCTGCACAAAACTTAAATCCAAGTGGATCAAAGACCTTAACATAAACCCAGCTACACTAAACTTCAAAGAAAATGAAGTGGGAAATACCCTCCAACGCAGTTGCACTGGTAACCACTTCCTAAATATAACACCAGTAGCACAGACACTAAGAACAACAATCAATAAGTGGGACTTCCTGAAACTGAAAGGCTTCTGTAACACAAAACAACAGCCTACAGAATGGAAAAAGATTATTACCAACCCTACAAGTGACAGAGGATTAATCTCTAAAATATAAAGGGAACTCAAGAAACTAGAGCCCAAAACCCAATTAAAAAATGAGAATCATTGGGACCATAGGACTGTCTGCTCCCTGCCCAGGGAGGGAATGGGGAGTTGCAGAGAAGAAAAATGACCTGATGTGGTGGGAGGGGGGACCTTGAATAAGGATATACAGGAATGGAAAAAAATTCAGAGGGAAAGCTGAACACAAAGTAAATATATGTGTAGCAATCATATTTGCATTATCACCCTTGATAAGTCATGCTTATGATTTTTATCTTCTTTATAGTTATTGTTTACTTTTCAGCATTTTAAATTCATTTTACTGTTTTTTTTTTGATAAATACAAAATAAATGAAGAAAAAAAAGAAAGATTTCTTAGTTTACTAAGTGACAGTATATAAAAATAGTAATTACAGTTCTTGGTTCTTAGCTTACTGAGTGACAGTATATAAAACAGTAAATAATTATAGTTCTTGGTTCATAGTAAGCACTAAAAATATCGATAGTTACAAAATGTGATAACTTTTAATCATATGCTTTATCTTTCTTCCCTGTACATTTCTGTCATACCCATCAATATATAAAAGTACAAAACTATTCATTTTCAGAATAATAAAGGTTGAGAAAAAATAAAGGGAAAAAAAATGAGGATCAGAATTGAAAAGGGAATCCTCAGCAGAAGAATTAAAAATAGCTGAAAGGCACATGAAAAAGTGCTCAACATCTTTAGCCATCAGAGGAATGCAAATCAAAACAACCTTGAGATACTACTTTACACCTGTCAGAATGGCCAAGATTAAAAACACAGATGACAGCCAATGCTGGAGAGAATGTGGAGCAAAGGGAACATTCCTCCATTGTTGGTAGGAGTGTAAACTTGTTCAACCACTTTGGAATTCAATATGGTGGTGTCTCAGAAAACTGGGAATCAATCTTTCCAAGGATCCAGCAATAACACTCTTAGGCATACACCCTAAAAGCATACATTCACACCCCAAAGGCATTAGCTCAGCTATGTTCATAGCAGCATTATTTATAATATGAAGAACCTGGAAGCAACCTAATGCCCCTCAACTGAGGAATGGATTAACAAACTATGGTACACAATGGATGTTGTATAGGACATCCATTAATTATCTATACAACAATAAGAAAAAATGATTTTCTAAAATTTGCAGGCAAATGGATAGATATGGAGAATATCCTCCTGAACGAGGTATCACAATCCTAGAAAGAGAAGTAGGGGATGTACACACTCATTAGTGGACTTTAAAAAATATAAAAAGAGAGAAGTCATTATACACAAGAACTCAAGACTAGAACATAGCTAAGTGTCACAATGCCTCACATATGCATTGATGGCTTCTGGCAGAGGGATGAAAAAGTAAAGACTTGTTTTCTTTAAGGGTCTGGCAACAGAGAGATTAATTATGCTCCAGTAAGCAAATTTGTAGCATGAATGGGAGGTTTTGTACATGGGGAGATCTTAAGAGTGGGCATGATACTGAGAAGTATGATATTTGAGTTTGCTGAGGTGCATGATGTAAAAACACCAAATAATAAATATATATATATATATATATATATATATGAAAAAACCTTTTAAAAAGATAAGGAAATACCATGATTAATATCAAGATTTCACTGGCTTTGTAACTTTTAAAGGCTTGGTTTATTTTTTTAAGTTTTATGGAATATATGATATGTATTTCTTATAGTTATTTGACTTATAGTACAATTTGGTAGTAAGTCCATATATTCTTGTGCTTGTTTTTGTTATTGCTGTTTTTTATTTTTAGTATGGAGTATTTCATTAGTATTTTAAGTATTTCAAGGTTACAAAGTATGCATTTGTTAAAAATCATTCATTGAGTTTAGGTTTAATTTTGCTATCTAAAAACTCACCAGTTTTTTTTTTTTTCAGAATCTTCAATTCATCAAAAAAATTTATAATGTAATTCCTTAGGATATTTGGGAATTTCATTCATATCTGTTATAATGTTTGTGTTTCAACTTCTACTTTCATTGAATTAGGTCTTACCTTTTTTTGCTTAATTTGGTCGAGAATTTGCCATTTGTGTTTAATCCTTAAAAAAATTAATTAAAAAAAATTTTAAAAGAAAAAAGAAAGAAATGCCTAGGGGGATACAAGAAGTTTACTGAAGACCAAATAGATTTGACTCTACAAAAAAGTCCACTCACCACATAATAATCAAGCCACAACACATGCAGAGCAAAGAAAAAAATAAGAGCTGCAAAAGAAAAGGATCAACTTAGCTGTAAAGGCAGACCCATCAGAATAACACCAGACTATTCAATGGAAACGATAAAAGCAAGAAGGGTTTTGTCAGAAGTTATACAGACGCTAAAAGAGCAAGGCTGCCAACCTAGACTATTATACCCACCAAAATTATCAGTCACCATAGATGGAGTAAACAACATATTTCTTGACAAAGTGAGACTGAAACAATACCTATCGACCAGCCCTCCAGAAAGCATTAGAGGGAAAACTCCAACCTAAGGATCCCAGATACACCCATGAAACCACAAACAATCAATAATCCCACAATTTTCTCTAGGGCTATAGTTCTGATGAGGTATTTAATCTGATCTTGATTTAATTTTGGTAAATGGCAACTGTCCAAAAAGCTATCCATTTCTTCTAGATTGTCCATTTTTGTGGAATATAGATTTTTCAAACTATGACCTGATAATTCTCTGGATTTCCTGGGGGCTTGTTGTTACATCCCCCTTTTCATTTCTGATTTTGTTAATTTGAATACTCTCTCTCTCTGCTTCTTGGTAGTTTGGATAAGTGTTTATCTATCTTGTTGACTTTCTCAATGAAACAATTCTTTGATTCATTGATTCTTTGTATTGTTCTTTTTGTTTCAATTGTATTGATTTCAGCTCTAAGTTTGATTATTTCCTGCCATCTACTCCTTCTATGTTAGTTTGCTTCTAATTGTTCTAAAGCTTTCAGCTGTGCTGTTAGTTCTCTAGTGTAAGATTTCTCTAGGTTTTTCATATAGGCACCTAGTGCTATGAACTTCCTCTTAAGACTGATTTCACTGAATCTCATAAATTTGGGTAGGTTGTAGATTCATTTTTGTTAAATTCTAGGAAGACTATGATGTCTTTCTTAATTTCTTCCTTGACCCAGAGGTGGTTCAGTTGAGTGATGTTTAGTTTCCATGAGTTGGGAGGCTTTCTGTGATTTTTGATGTTGTTGAGCTCTAACTTTAGGCCATAGTGGTCTGATATGATACAAGAGATTATTTACATTTTTTGTATGTATTGATATTCACTTTATAACCAATTATGTGATCAATTTTAGAGAAAGTTCCATGAAGAGCTTAGAAATATGTGTATTTCTTTGTGTTTGAGTGGAAGCTTCTGAAAATATCAATTAAATCAATTTGTATCATAATCTCTGTTAGATCCCTTATTCTCTGTCTGGTTGACCTATCCAAGGGTGAAAGTGGGGTATTAAAGTCTCTCACTATTAAGGTGTGAGAGTTGATTATGTGGGATTTGAACTTTAGTAGTGTTTCTTTTACGTAGATAGGTTCCCTTATATTAGAGGCCTAAATATTCAGACCTGAAATCTCACCTTGATCAATTTTTCCTGAGATGAATAAGTAATGTCCATCCTGCTCCTTTTTAATTGATTTTAGTTTGAAGTCTACTTTATTAGATATTAGGGTGGCAACCAAGCTTGTTTCTTGGGGCCATTTGATTGGAAAATCTTTTCCCAACCCTTTACTCTGAGCCCGTGTCTGTCTTTAATGTTCAGGTGTGCTTCTTGTATGCAGCAGGATGGCTTTTGCTTTTGTATCCATCTTGTTAGTGTGTGTCTTTTTATGGATGAATAGAGTCCATTGATATTAAGGGATATCAGCGACCATTGATTGATATTTCCTGTTATTTTTCATGGTAGCTTGTATGTATTTTCTTTCTTTATGCTTTTCTTCTGTGTGATTATAGATTGTCTATGGTTTCATGGGTGTATCTGGGATCCTTAGGTTGGTGTTTTTCCACTAATGCTTTCTGAATGGCTGGATTTGTAGACAGGTATTGTTTGAGTCTGACTTTGTCATGAAATATCTTGTTTACTCATCTATGGTATGGTGATTGATAATTTTGCTGGGTATAATAGTATAGGTTGACAACCATGCTCTTTTAGTGTCTGTATAACTTCTGACAAAACCCTTCTTGCTTTTATCATTTCCATTGAATAGTCTGGTGTTATTCTGATGGGTCTGCCTTTACAGCTAAGTTGATCCTTTTCTTTTGCAGCTCTTAAAATTTTTTTCTTTACTCTGTATGTTTTGTATTTCAATTTTTGGTTCCTTGAATATTTCCTTCATTTTTTGGTTTGTCTTTTCTTGGTTTTCTTTGTTTTCTTTCAATGATTTGTTCATATCTTCCAATTTTTTGTTTGTATTTTTCTGTTTCTTTAAGGGAATATTCATATCCTCTTTGAAAGCTTTTATAACCTTCATAAAGGTGTTTTTGCTGTTCTTTCTGTTTGTTTTTTCTTCATTGCTCTGTTCAGGTCTTGGTGTTATAGAACCACCAATTTCTTCTAGTGTTGTCTTGTTGTTCTTTATATTGTTATATGTATTCTTGAACTGGTGTCTTCCCATGGCTTCAGTGGTTCACACTTAGTCAGCTCCTAGACTTTTGTGGCTAGAGGGATTTTGTTTCTCCTGTCTACTCTGAGCAAGGGGTCTGCTCAATCTCTTTCTCCCCTCTGGACACGGTTCTGCATTTTGAAGATGCCTGATTATTTATGATGATGCAACTTGTCCTGGAGGCGGGCCTGGCCATGGGAGTTCCTTTCTGTTAGAGGTCTCTGGCAAAGGCCCCTCCCATCTAAAGCCTAAGGCCTGTCTGCTAGCAAGAGTCTGAGATCAGAACCTTGGGTGTGACCCTGGCTGCCAGAGAGGGAATCTCTGGATGGGTAGCCCAGGAGCTGGAATCTGCTCACCTCTGATTCCACTATGGACATCGATGTGAGTTTCAGAGGTGTCAGTCCATCTCTGATGATGCAGTTCACCTTAATAAGTTTTGAGAAATAATTAGCTATATTAAAAAACTTGCACATGTCTTTCATCATGTCTGTGAAGCTCTGCACCACTTGGCCATTCATGTCCTGTCTTAATTTTTATTGGGCATCATCTACTGGGAGGACATAATGATGGCAGTGGAAATCACCAATTATTTAGCTACTCAGCAAATTGTAAAATAGTTTTTAAAATATCACTATCCCAAAGCAAAATGAGCATTCTCAACAAAACAAAACTGAATGACATTATTGGAGTATCATTTAAAGCAGAGCAAAGTTTTACTCTTCTAGGGGAGTTCACATAACTTCAAACATTAGAATTTTGATCTGAAATACAATTTCAAAGTTTTGTTGAAATCTAATAGAAGACATGTTTGATCACATTTTCTTTTGGGTCAATTTTATTTACTTAGATTAGCTATTAGTGAGTTTCAAACATGTATTGAATATTTTGATCACACCCAATTCTATTCCCTCCCAACTCCATGTGCTCTGTAGAGAGCTGCCTGCTGCTGCGCCCTAAAGATGGTGCTGATTTCTGGCCTCCACCCCCCCTGGGTGAGTGCTCTCTTTTGATAAACAACTCCTTATTTGGCTTGAGCCTGGGGCGTGGTTTGCTGTTGTGTATGTAAACCTATGAGCTGTGCCCACGTGGCTTATTGGGATTGGATGCCCTGAGAGTTTCTAGTCAGTGGGCGGGGTTTCCCAGGGGAGAATAAGAAGAAGACAGAGAAGAACAAAGAGAGAACAATTGTAAAGGTCCCAAATAAACTGTTGAAAGAAGATCCTGGCAAGGTTGCGCGCGACAGTGCTCTGTGCTTAAAAACACTGAGACTACTTGATGCTGACAGTGTGTACATGAGTGTAGGGCCACCTGCTGGAACATAGACTATTGTTTCCCTGAAGTTCCAGCGTCCAGAAAGCACAAGTTTGTAAAAACTCCACGCCATTTTTGGAACCAAGACTTTTCTATATGAGGAGCGTAGGAAAGGAACAAACAAGTTCAAATGGTAACTTACTTTATTCTGTCATGTTGAATCCAAATCTCTTTGTTTTACACAGCTGTATATACCCAACAGAAACCTTCAGACAATATAAAAGTTACACTGAGTATTACATTACATTTCTTAAGAAAATGATAAGAAACCATGACTACATAAACATTTTGAACTAACTGCAATTAGAGGGTAGCTGGCGAGCACTGAGTCTTCAGGCAAGAAGCTCATAAATCTTCTAATTAAGGCTTAAGCTAGCATTCCTGAGAAATCATTTGTCTTTAACAAGTCTGTATTTTTCTGGAAACTATGGCAATATAATCTTAAAATGTTCTTTTTGTCCTATATGTAGCTTTAATTCTTTAAGAATACCCACAGCCCTCATTGGGGGCTACAGAGTCAAGTTATATTCTGTAGCCTTAGCTAGTCAGAATGTATTTTCATAATTTGAGATCAGGAATGAGGCAGAGACTAAATTATTTGCCAGCAATAATCAGGCATTTTGTAATTATGACCTAGCCAGATAGCTAAATGTGTCCTTGTTCATTAAGATAACCATTAGAAAGCACCTAGTCTTAATCTAAAGTTACTTTGAAGCATTAATTCAGCTAATCATATACAACTGTCTTAGAGCTGGGGAGATACAATTATATTCTTATGACAACCTGAGCTGTGATATAAAATAGCTTTTAGGCATGACTCACAGGCCTTGTGTGTAACAACAGGCTGGCCTGGCTATGAAAAAAGTATCCTAGTACTATTTCTAGTCATCAAAATTATACAGCTTAAGGGGAAGTTATCTTCCTGACCACTCACAGATATACATGTTCCCATCAGATGGAATATATCCATGAGATAAATGCACAGGCAATGAGGGAATTCTCATACCATATACATATATCAGCAGCATGCAGGAACACAGTAGAAGCAAAATACATTCAGGAGTCTGTATTCTGGTAAGCCTTGCTTGAGCAAGACATATCCTCAGAGAGAGATTCTTCTAGAGGACTGACACTTGAACTTCAGTTGCATCTACTGAACCTCTGATAAAGGCATTTCTTCCAGCAATGGGCAGTCTCACTGGACCTGTATTCAAGAAGAAACTTCCTCCTTTCAACTGTCAATAGCTCCCCAGGCAGGGGTATGACTTTATAAAAGCTTTCATCATCTGTGCTAGGATTTCATGTGCCTTAATCTTTTTTAAAATAAATATCAATATACTTAACTTTTTATCACAGCAAAGTTGATATGCTATTTTTTTACTTTTATTTTTGTTTTCATACAATACATCCCAACCACAATTTCCCTCCCTTCACTCCTCCAGATCACACACACACACACACACACACACACACACACACACACACACACACCACTTTTGCTCTCCTCAACATCCACTAGCTTCTGTATTCCTTCAGAAAAGAGAGTGCCTTCCATGGATATCAACGAAACAGGCACAACAAGTTACATTAAGACTAGGCTGTGCTGGCACCCCGGAGCCTATTCCCTTCAGAGAAACAGCTAGCCCAGTCTTGATAGTAGGATGAGGAAATTGGGCTTGCCTGGAATGGATGTGCCACACTAAGCTGACACACCTTGAGACTTCTTGTCCTTTTTAGAGAGGGGATGGGGGTTGGGGGAAGGGGAAGGCTGAAGACTGACTGGGAAGGATTGAGGGGAGGAAAGGGAGGGGGAGCAAGGATAAAAAGATTTTATTTTATAAATAAAAAAAGACTAGGAACATACCCTCATGTAAGGGCTCAGCAAGGCAAACCAGTAGGAGGAAAAAGGTCCCAAAAGCAGGAGAAATAATCAGAGACACTCCCACTCCCATTGTTAGGAGTCCTCACAAAACACCAAGCTAAACAATCATAACAAATATGAAGAGAATCTAGCACAAACCCATACAAGCTCCGTGACTGAACTTCAGTCTCGGAGCACCTACGAGCATAATCCTGCTTAGTTGATTATGTGGAGCTTGTTCTCCTGATGTCCTGCCCCTCTCAATCCTAAAATTCTATCTCTCCTTCTTCGGTGGAGTCCCAAAGTCCGAGGGGAGAGACCAGATTGAGGTCTCTAATTTGGGCTCTCTCTGTCTATTGTTGGGTAGTGGGCATCTGCATCTGCTCCTATTAACTGCTTCTGGCTTGATCTTGTGAAGTCTTGAGACAATCAAAATATTCTATGAGTCACCTTTACCACTGGAAGTAGTTTTGCATTTAAATTTTGAAAAAGAAATGTTCAAAAATAGACAAAGTATTTGAAATCCTCAATTTTAGCTAAGTTATTCTAGCCACATCATTTCCTTTTTTTTTTCACTATCTCTGTATTTCCTTTTTATAACACTCTTGAAATGACTTTGCTTCAGCTTATATTTCAACTCTTTTATATTGAGGTCTCAATATCCTCCAATAAATCTCAATTTCATAAGAAATCCTTTCAAGAACAGTTGTTTAAGGAAGCAAGCTTCTTTTTTGAAGTAAGAAGTGTATATAAGTATAAGCAGCAAGCACAAAGGTGGCATTCAAAGTGCCTTCAACTTATTATCAAGGGTAGCAAGATGATAAGAGCAACTAAGGCAACAACAAGAAAATTCTGAGAGCAAAACAATCCTGAATTATGGAAATTTATTGGCATTTTATTGCGTATCTTTCTTAGTTTACTAAAAATATAACTCACCGTGTCACACTATACTTTCATGATGAGATTTTTCCCTTTTTTCTCTTAAATTTTATTCTATCTTATTTGATTAGGAGAGGTTGGAAGGACAGAGAGTAGATAAAAAGGGACAGAAAATGAAAGGTATAAAGATACATAATGTGAAACATACAAAGAATAAATAAAAAGAGAGCTTAAATAGAAATAGTGGGTATCATCCAGAGTGTTCCTCGCTGGGACTGGGGACAATCCCTAGTGTCTGATCTCAAACTCTCCCTAGTAGATAGGATTAGGGTATGGCTGTGAAAGGCTCCTCGAGCCACACCTAAAAGAGGGAACTTTACATGGGAGTGCCCCACCTCCAGGGCAAAATGTGTTATCAGAGAAGGGCTGAAGCTTTGAAACTGAGACCTCTGTCCAGAGCAGAGTCAGACATCAAGCAACCTCTTGCTCAGAGGAGACAGGAGACACACAAGGCCTCTTGCTACAACTGACTAGGAGCTGCCTAATCATGAACCACTGAAGCCATGGGCAGATGCCAGTGCAAAAATACACATAACAATATAAAGAACAAGGCAACACCAGAAGAAACTGGTAGTTTAAACAACTACAAGACTTGAACAGAGCAATGAAGAAGAAACAGAAGGAAACAACAGCAAAAACACCTTTATGAAGATTATTGAAGCTTTCAAAGAAGATATAAAAAATTCCCTTAAAGAAATAAAAAAAAGACAAAAAATTGAAAGAGATGAACAAATCCTTGAAAAAAACTAAGAAAAGGTAAACCAAAAAATGAAAGAAACATTCCAGGAACCAAAAAATGAAATAGAAGCAATTAAAGAAGCACAAAAGGAGGCAAAGATGAAAATAGAAAATCTGAAGAAAAGAGCTGGAACTACAGATACAAGCATAACCAACAGAATCCAAGAGATAGACGACAGAATCTCTGGAGTGGAAGACTAAATACCAGAAATAGAAACATCAGTCAAAGAAAACACTAAAACCAAAAAAGCCATAACATAAAACATTCAGGAAAATTGGGATACTATGAAGAGATCTAACCTGAGGATCAACCTTAAAGACAGACACAAGCTCAGAGTGAAGAGTTGAAAAAAGATTTTCCAATCAAATGGCCCCAAGAAACAAGGTTGAGTTGCCACCTAATATCTAATAAAGTAGACTTCAAACTAAAATCAATTTAAAAAGACCAGGATGGACATTACTTATTCATCTCAGGAAAAATTGATCAAGATGAGATTTTAGTTCTGAATATTTATGCCCCTAATATAAGGGCACCTACATATGTAAAAGAAACACTACTAAAGCTCAAATCCCACATCATCAACTCTCACACCTTAATAGTGGGAGACTTCAATACCCCACTTTCACCCTTGGATAAGTCAACCAGAGACTTCTCAGAGAAATAAGGGGTCTAACAGAGGTTATGATGCAAATGGATTTAATAGATATTTTCAGAAGCTTCAACCCAAATGCAAAGAAATACACATATTTCTCAGCTCTTCATGGAACTTTCTCTAAAATTGACCACATAATTGGTCATAAAGCAAATATCAACAGATGCAAAAATTGGAAATAACCCCTTGTATCATATCAGACCACCAAGACCTAAAGTTAGAGTTCAACAACATCAAAAATCACAGAAAGCCTACCAAATCATGGAAACTAAACATCACTGAGTAGAATCACCTCTGGGTCAAGAAAGAAATTAAGAAAGAAATCAAGTCTTCCTAGAATTTAATGAAAACCAATCAACAACTTACCCAAACTTGTGGGACACAATGAGAGCAGTCTTAAAAGGAAAATTCATAGCACTAGATGCCTATATGAATAGCCTCAGTCTTGATGTTGGGGATAGGAAACTTGATGTGCCAGAAGTGGAGTCTGAACTGAGCCATATTAGGACCTTGGGACTTCCTGCCCTTGCTGGGGAGGAGATGGTGAGATGTGGAGAAGAGAGAGTGACCTGAGGGAGTGGGAGGGTAGTGACATTGAACAAGGATATACATTGATAGAAAATGTGACTTTATTTATAATAAAAAAAATTTAAAAAAGAAAACATAGAATATATTAGCATATTTCAAATAGACGATTTAATACTTTAAAAAAAAAAAAAGAAATCTCACACTAGAGACTTAACAGCTCAGCTGAAAGCCTTAGAACAGTTAGAAGCAAACTCACCTACAAGGAGTAGACGGCAGGAAATAATCAAACTTAGAGCTGAAATCAATACAATTGAAACAAAAAGAACAATACAAAGAATCAATGAATCAAAGAGTTGGCTCTTTGAGAAAGTCAACAAGATTGATAAACCTTTATCCAAACTAACCAAAAAGCAGAGAGAGTATCTAAATCAACAAATTCAGAACTGGAAAAGGGTTAGGGTTATAAAAAATATCATCCACCATGACCAAGTAGGCTTCATCCCAGAAATGCAGGTAAATGTCATCCATCATATACACAAACTAAAGAAAAAAAACCCACATGATCATATCCTTAGATGCTGAAAAAGCCTTTGACAAATTCCAACACTCTTTTATGATAAAAACTCCTAGAGAGATCAGGAATACAGGGAAAATATCTCAATATATTAAAGGCAATTTACAAGAAGGTGACAGCCAACATCAGACTTAATGGACAACAATATAAAACAATTCTACTGAAATCAGGAACTAGACAGGGATGTCCTCTCTCCCCTTATCTTTTCAAAATAGTTCTCAAAGCTTTAGCTGAAACAATAAGAAAATGAAAGGAGATTAAGGGGATACAAATTGGAAAAGAAGAAGTAAAGCTATCTCTATTTGCAGATTATATAATTGTGTACATAAGTGAGCCACAAAATTCTGCCAGGAAACTTCTACAACTGATAAACACCTTCAGAAATGTAGCAGGATAGAAGATTAACTCAAAGAAATCAGTAGCCCTTCTATACACTAAAGATAAAAGGGCTGAAAAAGAAATAAGGGAAACATCACCCTTTATAATAGCTGCAAGTAGCATTAAATATCTTGGAGTAACTATAACCAAAAAAGTAACAGATCTACTTGACAAAAACTTTATATCACTGAAGAAAGAAATTGAGGAAGATATCAGAAAATGGAAAGATCTCCCATCCCTACCTACCATTCTTGGATACGTAACATCAACATAGCAAAAATGGCAATCCTACCCAAAGCAATCTACAGATTCAATGCACTGCCCATCAAAATTACAACACAATATTTTTTGGACCTTGAAAGAACAATACTCAACTTCATTTGGAATAGCAGGAAAGCTTGGATTGCCAAAACAATTTGTTCAACCAAAGAACCTCAGGAGGCATCACCATCCCTGACTTCAAGTTACACTATAGAGCTACAGTAATAAAAAACAGCCTACTACTGGCATAAAAACAGACTTGTGGATCAATGGAATCAATTTGAGGATCCGGGCATTAACCCAAAAACCTATGAACACGTGATCTTCGACAAAGAGGCCCAAAATATTCCATGGAAAGAAGATAGTAACTTTAATAAATGCTGCTGGCATAGCTGGATGGTAGTGTGTAGAAAAATGCAAATATATCCAAGCCTGTCACCCTGCACATAACTCAAATCCAAGTGAAACAAAGACCTCAGGTTAACCCCAGCCACACTGAACTTGATAGAAAAGAAAGTGGGAAATAACCTCCAACAAATTGGCACAGGTGACCACTTCCTAAATGTAACACCAGTGACACAGACACTAAGAACAATAATCAATAAGTGGGACCTCCTGAAACTGAAAAGCTTCTGTAAAGTTTGGAACAAAATGACAACCTATAGAATGGGAAAAGATTTTCACCAAACCTACAAGTGATAGAGGACTCATCTCTACAATATATAAAGAACTCAAGAAACTAGAGCCCAAAACCTTGAATAACCCAATCAAAAAATGGTGTTCAGAACTAAAAAGGGAATTCTCAGTAGAATTACGAATGGCTGAAAGGCACTTGAAAAAGTGCTCAACATGTTTAGCCATCAGAGAAATGCAAATCAAAACAACTTTGAGATATCACCTGACACCTGTCAGATTGGTTAAGATAAAAGACAGAGTTGACAGCCTATGCTGGTGAGGATTAGAGCAAGGGGAACACTCCTCCATTGTTGGTGGGAGTGTAACATGGTTCAGCCACTCTGGAATGCAGTATGACAGTTTCTCAGAAAACTGGGAATCAATCTCCCCAAGGATCCAGCAATACCTCTTCTAGTCCTATGTTCTAAAGAGTCACATTCTAAAGACGCACACTCCAAAGACATTAGCTCAACTATGTTCATAGTAGCATTATTTGCAAATGCAAGAACCTGTAAACAACCTAGATACCCCTCAGCTGAAGAATGGATTAACAAACTGTGGTGCATCTACACAATGGAGTACTATTCAGCAGTAAGAAAAAATGATATCCTAAAATTTGCAGGCAAATGGATGGATTTGGAGAATTATCCTCCTGAATAAGGTCTCACAAACCCAGAAAGATAAGCCGGGGATGTACTCACTCATTAGTGGACTTTAAACCAAAAAGCAAAAAGCAAAGCATATCCAAGCTGCAAACCACAACCACTGAACAGTTTGGGATCTGAAACACCTTGGACTGGCATCTTGGATCCCACTCCCTCCAGAGGAACACCTGACCCAGTCATGATGTTGGGGTGAGGAAAATGCATCTGCCTGGAGTCAATGCTTAACTAAGCCATATTGGGACCTTAGGACCTCCTTCCCTTGCTGGGGAGGAGATAAAGAGATGTGGAGAAGAGAGAGTGACTGGAAGGGGTGGGAGGGGGAAGGGAGCTTGTACAAGGATATACACGGATAAAAAAATATGACTTTATTCATAATAAAAAAGAAGGAAAAGAAAATCCATAAATCCTAAGTAGAAGACATTCTTATTTTAAATTTTATAATACTAACTGCATAAAAAGAAACAGTGTTTTATATAAAAATAATAGTGAAAATAAATGATACTTTATTGTCACTATTTTAAAAAATGCCTCCAAATTCTTTGGTCAGATGCATAACACATAACACCATAAGCACTGTCCTTCATTTATTATATGGTACAAAATCATGCCAGATATAATCCCATGACTTGGAAAGCAGGAGGACTGTGATTTGGATGACAGCCTAGGCTATATGGTAAGGCTCTATTCAAAAAATGTAGGTTGTAATATATACATATTTATATACAAACATACCTCAAAACTATGTTTCTTTCCTTCATAAACAGCAAGAAGATAGCTTAATAAAGGATGGCTTTTCTTATTTAGAGGAAAATGCCCTATTGGAGAAATGGTGGCACACTTTGTTTTCATAGAAAAAATGCATTGTGCTCCTTTTACAACCCTTTATGAAGAACACTTTCGCCATTTTATATTGTATTGATTGTACAATTAAAATGTGTCAAGTATGACTTATTAGTCACTGATAAACCTGGGAGTAGAACTCCATTAATTCCATGGTTGTTATAAATGTTTATTTCCTCTTAACAGAAATTTTCAATACATACAAAATCAACATAATATCTATTCCACTCAGTGGTTATCTGCATTATGATACTTTGATTCAATATGTATCTTTATCTATCTCTCAGTTTTACAGTTAACTAGTGTATAATTACAATCCTTACAAAAATAACAATTTAAAAATGTCAATATTTGCATAGATTAAATGGATAAAGATTTAGTATTGTACTTCATTTCTACTTAGAATCTTGATAAAAGATTCAGAGGTTGGGAGTACTTGAGCACTGTCAATATTCCTTTGCTGTTTATCTGTGTGCTGTAGCATTTTCACTAATAGGAGTAGGCTATCCAGAAAAAAAAAAAAGACATTTTGAAATTTGTAGGCAAATGGATGGAAATAGAAAAAAAAAATTATTCTGAGAGAGATAACCAAGATCCAGAAAGGCAAACATCACTCATAAGTGGATATTAGACATAAAGCAAAGGATAACCAGGCTACACTGCACAGTCCCAGAGAAGAAAGGTAACAAGGAGGACCCTAAGAGAGACATCCATGGATCCCCCTGAGAAGGGGAAATAGATAAGATCTCCTGAGTAAACTGAGAGCATTGGGGGGCTGGGTGGGAAGAGAGCATGAGGGAGCAAGATGGTAGAGTTGGGGAGGGGCAGAGGAGAACAAAGAGTAAATACCTTGACAGAGGGAGTCATTTGGGGTTAGGGAGAAACCTGGTGCTGGGTAAATTCCAGGAATCCACAAGGATGACCCCAGCCAAGACTCCAAGCAATAGTGGAGAGGGTGCCTGAACTGGCCTTCTCCAGTAAGGTAATCAGATTAATGACCACCCTAAATGTTATCATAGAATGGTCATCTAGCAACTGGAGAGGGGTTTGGTCCTGCCTCAACTTGATATGCCAAACTTTGTTGACTCCTCATGGGAGGGCATGTTCTCTTTAAGGAGTGGATGGGTAATGGGGTGGGGGGAAGCTGGAGGGTGAGTGGGAGAAGGGGAGGAAGGGGAATTGTGGTTAGTGCAAAGAAATAAACTTAAAAATAATAAAATAAAAAGAAACCAGAAGTCAAAAAAAAGGAGTAGTCTATCATAGTGAAAAACATATTTTTTTCTTCTTTATTTATTTTGTATTTATCAAAAAACCGTAAAATGAATTTAAAATGCTGAAAAGTTAACAATAACTATAAAGAAGATGAAAATCATAAGCATGACTTATCAAGGGTGATAATACAAATAAGATTGCTACACATATATTTACTTTGTGTTCAGCTTTCCTTCTGAATTTTTTTTCCATCCCTGTATATCCTTATTCAAGGTCCCTTCCCCCTCCCACCACATCAGGTCATTTTTCTTCTCCGCAACTCCCCATCCCCTCCCTGGGCAGGGAGCAGAGAGTCCTATGGTCCCACTGACCCAATAATGCTTGGATCAGTGACCCTTCTGACCCTTCGGACCCCACTCCAACTATAGGAACACCTGACTCACTCTTGAGGGAGGGGGGGCAAAACTGGATTTGGCCAGGAGTGGAAAACATATTTTAAAGAAACAGTGTTCTCAACAGAGGTCACTTCAAGAATGCATGTGCCACATTTGCTTACACAATACAGTCATTTATTTCTGGCTTACATAATTGGATCATTTCTGCCAGACTGCTGATCAATATGATATTCATGGAGTCAGTAAAAGGACAATCTCTTAGAACAAGGGCATGAAAAACATGAATTACTTCAAATTACTTTCTTTTAGTATCATTCACTATCTGATAGTTATTTTGAGTTAATCTGCATTTTTATGTCTTACTCTCTAATTGTTTTCATCTTAAATGGGCAGGATATTGAATAGCTGAGTATACAAATTGTTGTAATTATTTTTAAACCCAAAGTATATACTTAAATACTCTATTGTTGCTGATAAGATATAGTGTATTCACAGTGTGAAGCTCCAAGCCCATCACTTGTTATTTGACTATTACAAAATGTGAAGTCTCTCTGGTCATTCTGATTTGCTCCTCAAATTCATTCTCCTAAGGCTTTTTAGTATCTTGCAGACAAAATTTAAGGGCTGTAACATATTTATTTTTAAAATATGATTTCTATGAAATTTACAGGGCATACCTTACCAATTTTCTAATTTCAAAAAGACAGGACATATTCAAAAGCAGTAGATTATATGAAGTACATTTGCTATTTATAGAGACCATGAAAACTAAAGAAATCTGTGATTCTTGTGTCCTGCTCCCCACAACACAAAACAGCATCTAAGGAGAGGGAAGCTCAACCACGCATGTTCCATTTACCAAGGGATTCCACATGACAGTGTGGTTAATACAGTTACCAAAGATACAGCTCAGAAGAACATTCTGCTTCCAGGAATAAAAGAAAGGCAAAGATTGATCTCTTTTTCATTTCTTCCTGGGCCTTAGATACTAAGTTGCTTGTTGAAGACAGGGAGGGAAAGGACCTGGGATTTTCTGTCAGCTTCTCTTCTATCTATTGCACTACTGGAACATTCCATTACAGTTCTCATGTAATTTTAAGAAGAAAATGGAGACAATTGTCCTCAAATGTCAACTTCACTAAAACATACTGAAAGACAATATACAATATCCCATATACCGAAGAATTTTTTTTGGGGGGGGGGCTTTCTTGTCATCCCTTTAAACTTTATGATTCACCAAACATGATTTCATCTTGTGGATTTTCATGTATTGCCTTTTCTAAGGGTGATATGAACAAACATCCATGTGCACAGACAGGACACTGAGAACAAAACGCCATTCCTTAAGTCTACTTTAGTGAGGCAGTGAGCAGGTTTTAGGGGGGCTGATTTTAAGATTTTCCTTAGCTTGGTAACTTTTGTTACTTCATGAGCCTGATAAGCCTCACTCCTCTCTTAAAGACAATGTTTCATTTCGGAAGAAATAGCTGAGTGACACCATTATAAGTGTAAAACAGACTATATGAGCCATTTATGGTCAAACCTAGTGAATGCTAGAATCAGCAAAATTCAAGTCTTCCTAAAGTGAAATCATTTGTTGATTTTCTGTTTCATTGAATTGTTGAGTTTCCTTTATTTTCTTTCCTTGTTACATGGCACACTTCTTAACATCAAGACAGTGACATGCACACTAATCACTCACATGACTTCTGACACAGCTCTTGATCTCTATTCCTCATCTTCTAGTTTAATTGATGTTTGGTTAAGGCATTTTCACAGTACAATTCTATGAATCTATTCTCTTCCTTAAAACCATTTACACATCACCTACGTAATTCCTGGAGTCCAGGGACTATTAAATGTGCTGCTTAACCTTCATTGCCAACATGACTGTATTTAAAGGCAGTATGAAAATATAAAGTATGTCAAGTATGACAGTATCCCAAAATGTTTAAATGAAGAGTGAAGAGTTATCCTGGATACCAATGGCACCATTCCGTAGTCTGAAGTCCCAAGCTGAATAATATAAAAAGCTAAGTTACAGTCCATCATTCATCTATCTGCTTTCTGAGTATGAATGCAATGTGACCACCAGCCTCCTGTTTCTGACATCATGCTTTCACATCTTTGATGTACTGTGATTTCAAACTATGAATCCAAAAGAAAGCCTTCTTCCTTTAAGTTATTTTTTTATCAGAGAGTCAAAGCAACAAATAACTATTGTATTAGGAGTAATAAGTCCCCAGCTGTTGATTGTGTTCTGACAAATAAAGTTTGCTTAAAGTCAGAGGGCAGAGCCAGTAATTGACCATAGAGGTTTGGAGGGCTGGGGACAGAGAGAAGACACAAAGTAGTAAGGTGGGGCCGAGAGACGATCTACACCCTTTTGGATAGAAAAACAGTAGAGGTAGGAGGTAACCGATGGCTGCACCCTGCTTCTCTGATCTTCCAGGTTCTTATCCCGATATTTTAATCCCAATTTTTTACTGATAAAGATTAATTAGATTGACACTTCATCCAGCAATTAATTAGTTTTCATTATTTGCCCCATTTCTTAAGATTCCTTTAGAAAACACTTAAAAGTTGCTAAGAGTGTCTCATCCATACTCTACAAACTGAAAGATCTATTTTTTTCTATATACATTTGTATATTTTACATATACACTGCTATAGACAGAAAAGAAATAATATAAGTGACTTAAAATAAATTTAGTGCTTACTATAAGGTAGAGTGAGGAAACTATACAAAAGAGAGGGAACAGCTGATCCTTTCTGCTATCACATATACCAGATTCCAAGGAAAATAGCATTGTTTCAGAATTTATTAGCATTGACAAACCTATATCCATAAAATATTGCTTCCTAGAAGTCATGTTGTAAGATACACAGCCCATTAGTATAACAAAAATGCTTCTCAACTTGCGTTATCACTAGGGGAAAAAGCAACCCTATGGAAAATATCACCACTCTGCATCAACAGGGTAAATGGGATTAACAGGGCAAGTCTAGGGGTATTATCTAAAAGGAGAGTCTCAAATGATTGTCACTTATATTTTATAAATAAAAGATATGAGTAACAAACATGGATAAATTTCTCAAATTATGAAAAATCATAATCATTGAAATCCAAGCACTCCAGAACTAGAATTTTATTCTAATAACCACGATAATTACAAATATATAGCCCTTTTTTGTATAAATATATAGGTGGTTTTCTCATTTAAAGCATGCATTAGCAACGCACTTTGCACAATTGCACTGCTTTGCTGTCTACTACACTTTAAAGAATTTGAAAAATGACTTTCCAATTTCAGCCACTACTATTTTGCTGATTTGCAGAATTTAAGATGTGGATAAATTACTTGTGGGACTCATATTAGACATATATTATTTAGGAGATTTATAGTAGAAGCCAATCCAAGCCAACTGATTCACAGTGGGGAAATATCTTAGAGGAAAGTGTTCATATAAGCCCAAAAAGAAATTTATCTCTAGAAGAATTTTCTAAAAAAATAAGATACCTGAAATGCTGAAATGTTTCTCACTAGTCTTTGGATCTCTCAAAATTCATCATTGGCTATTTCTCTTTGTCAGTTCAAAACTGTATAGATTTTCTTTGTGTTTTTTCAGAAATCAGAGAAATGTCATGTTCTGTCACCATTCCTGCTTTACATATAATGATGCAATCTTTATTTATAATGATACTTGTCTAGGTCTTATTAATGATTTGTGTAATCTAGGTAGAGCTGTGTGTTTGAACCATCTTCTATCAAGCTGTAACTCAGAACAGGGATATCATGTGGAAAAAGTGTGACTATAGAAGAAAATTATTTAAAACTAGGATTTTCAGATATATATTTGAAGAAAATTAGTTATTTTATGAACATGGGTCTGCTGTTGTCCATATTTTTCCAATTCCATGAATAGTTGACATTCCATAAGGTAAAATGGATCTCCCTGCAATTTGGTATATTATAATTATATCTGTGGGATTAAAGATAAAATTTATTCAATATTTGAATATTTCCTATTTATCTGCAAATCTTTCCTATTAAGCATTAATAATTGAGACCTTGGGTTGCATGACATCTACCATAACTGTCTTCAAGAAGTGTAGAGTCAAACTGCTAAATGTGTTATTATAAAATCAATTGGATAGAGAAATACCTTTCCTGGAATTCTACTCTGTCTAGTTGCCAACTAGAACTGCCAGATGGTGTTAGGAAGACTCATAGGCCTCAGCAGCCAATCACCACAGGACACCTTTAAAGCCTTATTGAAACATGGATAAAGGCAAAAGTTTTTGGTGCATTCCAGTTTTTAATATCACATTAGCTTTAAAATTTCACGTCCTGGAGGCTGGAGAGATGGCTCAGCGGTTAGGAGCACCGTCTGCTCTTCCAGAGGACCCAGGTTCGATTCCCAGCACCCACATGGCAGCTCACAACTGTCTGTAGTTCCAGTTCCAGGCAAACACCAAGGCAAATAAATAAATAAATAACATAAAGTTTAAAAAAAAAAATTTCACGTCCTAAGTCTCTGACACAATTATATGATGTAACCAGCTCTGTTTTACTCCATTAATTTTAACTGATGCAATGACACTTGTGACGGTAGGTGTCCCATTGCCTATAGATTAATATAAACTTCTAAAGATGATAAGTGTAAGTACTGTCATCATAAATTCCTACTCAAATTGGTCCAAATATTCCCTGTTAAAGTGAAAACACATATTGTTTTGCAGTCATTAATATATATGCATCTACATTTATGAATATGCTAATTTTGTAGTTCAAATAATAGTTCATTATTTCTTTCTTTGAAAAAACAAATTCAGTTCATGATCTCAAATTTTATACTTTTTTTGGAGTTGAGTATATTTCCTAATATGGATTCACATATATTACTATGCAATCTTATGTTTAAGCTACTTCTTTTATAATAATTTCAATTACCCACCTTCTTTATCCCCTCGATAAAGCCAATCACAATGTTCATCATAGCACTTAGAAAATAATGAGACATTAAGAATATGCTGTGTATGCCCTATTTAAAGTTGGAATGTGCCACAGTCTTTTATTGATTGTACATTGTCCAGTGTGGGTTTCTCCATTAATAGCTACCACTGGCAAAAAGAAACTCAAGACTAAGACATCATTGTGGAAGAGGAAATAGAAAGGTTGCAACATCCAGAAGGAGTAGATGTCTGCAGTTGGTGAGGGGATTATTGAAAAGATTTACCAGAGAGCTTTATACATAAATAACAGCTGGAAATGTATGACCAAGATTGCACAAGATCACACTACCCAAAATCCCAACACTGAGGGAGGTATCAGTAGAGGGTTAACATCACCCCTATTTGTGTAGTGATCTGCAATTGATGGTTGCTAGGAAAGGTAGTCTGTTTACTTCAGGTATGCAATGTGAGAGTTCACCCATGCATGCTCCAGTAGTCAGTCTCATACCCAAACACGGACTGGAGCACTAAATTGATGAAAGACAGAAAAAGGGAAGGAGGGACAGAGGCAGGAAGAGGGGATGAAATTACGAGAAAATGATGAGGGAAGATAAAGGAACTGATGAGGAAAGGGTTAGAGTGGGATTTGATCCAAGCCTATTATGAGCATGACTGAATGTTAAACTACTTTAAAGAACATGCTATGTAATAAAAATATTAATGTGTACCTACAAGGTATATTATACCTTAAGAGAGTATCCATGCCTGTGGAACCTTAAATGTTTGCCTCGAAGTTTTTTAATAACTCTCCTATTGAAAAGTGAGATTCAGGAATTATTTTTCTCCTTATATATGACAAAGTTTATGACTATCCAGCCAACAGAACAAAAAAAAATACCTGACTCTTCTTATCCATATCAGTTTGGTTTATAATATTTATTCTTTTCTATGTTTAAAGTCTTATTTTATACCCATTTATCCCCTTCAAACTCCCTTCCCCGTCTCACCCATCCCAGTCACTCTCTCTTCTCCTCATCTCGTTATCTCTTCCCCAGCAGGGGCAGGAGGTCCCAAGTTAGCATAGTTCAACATCCACTCCAGGCAGATACGCTTTCCTCATCCCAACATGAACACTGGGTAAGGTGTTCCTCTGGAGGGAATAGGCTCCAAGGAGTCACTCCAAGGTGTTTAAGATCCCAAGCTGTTTAGTGGTTGTGGTTTGCAACTTGGACTTGCTTAGCTTTTTGTTTAAAGTCCACAAATGTGAGAGTACATACCCTGCTTATCTATCTGGGTTTGTGATTCCTCGCTCAGGAGGAGATCCATTTGCCTGCAAATTTAGAATATCATTTTTTCTTACTGCTGAGTAATATTTCATTGTGTAGATGTATCACAGTTTGTTAAACCATTATTCAGGTGATGGGCATCTAGGTTCTTTCTAGGTTCTTGCTATTACAAATAATGCTGCTATGAACATAGTTGAGCTAATGCCTTTGGAGTCCATCTTTAGGATATATGCCCAGTAATGGTATTTCTGGATCCTTAGGAAGACTGATTTCCAGTTTTCTGAGAAACCGCCATACTGCATTCCAGAGTAGCTGAACAAGTTTATACTCCCACCAACAATGGAGGAGTGTTCCCCTCGCTCCAAAACCTTTCCAGCATAGGCTGTCATCTGTGTTTCTAATCTTAGCCAATCTAACAGGTGTCAGGTGGTATCTCAAAGTTGTTTTGATTTGCATTTATCTGATGGCTAAAGATGTTGAGCACTTTTTCAAGTGCCTTCCAATCATTTGTAATTCTTCTGCTGAGAATTCCCTTTTTAGTTCTAAACCCCATTTTTTGATTGGGTTATTCAAGGTTTTGGACTCTAGTTTCTTGAATTCTCTTTTAGAGATCAGTCCTCTGTCACATGTAGGATGGGTAAAATCTTTTCTCATTGTGTAGGCTGTTGTTTTGTCTTATTGACTGTGTTCTTGGCTTTACATAAGCTTCTCAGTTACAGGAGGTCCTATCTGTTAACTGTTGCTCTCAGTGTCTATGCTACTGGTGTTATACTTAGAAAGTGGTCATCTGTGCCAATACATTGGAGGGTATTTCCCACTTTCTTTTCTATCAAGTTAAGTGTAGCTGGGTTTATGTTGAGGTCTTTGATTCACTTGGATTTGAGTTTTGTGCAGGGGGATAGGCTCAGATCTATTTGCATTTTTTCTACACATTACCATCCAGCTATGCCAACACCATTTGTTGAAGATACTATCATTTTTCCATGGAATATTTTGGGACTCTTTGTCAAAGATCAGATGTTCATAGGTTTTTGGGTTTATGTCGGGTTCTTCAATTCTATTCCATTGATCCACAAGTCTGTTTTTATGCCAGTACCAGGCTGTTTTTATTACTGTAGCTCTATAGTATAACTTGAAGTCAGGGGTGGTGATGCCTCGTGAGGTTCTTTTGTTGAGCCAGATTGTTTTGGAAATTATGGCTTTCCTGTTATTCCAAATGAAATTGAGTATTTTTCTTTCAAGGTCCAAAAAATATTGTGTTGGGATTTTGATGGGCAGTGCATTGAATCTGTAGATTGCCTTTGGTAGAATTGCTATTTTTACTGTGTTGATCCTACCAATCCAGGAACATGGGAGATCTTTCCATTTTCTGATATCCTCTTCAATTTCTTTCTTCAGTGATTTAAAATGTTTGTCAAATAGGTCTGTTACTTCTTTGGTTATAGTTACTCCAAGGTATTTAATACTATTTGCTGCTATCTTGAAGGGTAATGTTTCCCTTATTTCTTTTTCAGCTCTTCTGTCTTTAGTATATAGAAGGGGTACTGATTTCTTTGAGTTAATCTTGCATCCTGCTACATTGCTGAAGGTGTTTATCAGCCGTAGCAGTTCCTTGGAGGAATTTTGTTGGTCACTTATGTATACAATCATATCATCTACAAATAGAGATAGCTTCACTTCTTCTTTTCCAATTTGTATCCCCTTAATCTCTTTTCATTCCCTTATTGCTTTAGCTAAAACTACGAGAACTATATTGAATAGATAAGGGGAGAGAGGACATCCTTGTCTAGTTCCTGATTTTAGTGGGATTGCTTTGAGTTTTTCTCCATTAAGTTTGATACTTGCTGTCGGCTTCTTATAAATCGCCTTTATTATATTTAGGTATTCTCCCTGTATTCCTGATCTCTCCAGGGCTGTAATCATAAAGGTGTGTTGAATTTTGTCAAAGGCTTTTTCAGCATCTAAGGATATGATCATGTGGTTTTGTTCCTTTAGTTTGTTTATATGATGGATAACATTTACAGTTTTTTGTATGTTAAACCAGCCCTGAATTTCTGGGATGAAGTCTACTTGGTCATGGTGGATGATATCTTTTATACATTGTTGTATAGGGTTTTCCAAAATTTTGTTGAGAATTTTCGCATCAATATTCATGAGGGAAATTGGTCTGTAATTATCCTTCTTTGTTGTGTCTTTGAGTGGCTTGGGTATTAGGCTAATTGTGGCCTCATAAAAGGAATTTGGCAATATTTCTTCAGTTTCTACTGTGTGAGGAGTAATGGTAGTAATTATTCTTTGAATGTATGGTAGAATTCGGCACTGAAACCATCTGGACCAGGGCTTTTATTTTTGGGGAGGTTGTTAATGACAGCTTCAATTTCCTTAAGGGTTATAGGCCTGTTTAGGTAATTAATCTGATCTTCATTTAATTGTGGTAGATGGTACCTGTCCAGAAAGCTGTCCATTTCTTCTAGGTTTTCCATTTTTGTGGAATACAGATTTTTAAAATATGATCTGATAATTCTCTGTATTTCCTGTGGGTCTGTTGTTATGTCCCCCTTTTCGTTTCTGATTTTGTTGATTTGGATACTCTCTCTCTGCCTTTTGGTTAGTTTGGATAAGGGCTTATCTATCTTGTTAACTTTCTCAAAGAACCAACTCTTAGATTCGTTGATTCTTTGTATTGTTCTTTTTGTTTCAATTGTATTGATTTCAGCTCTAAGTTTGATTATTTCCTGCCGTCTACTCCTTCTAGGTGAGTTCGTTTCTAATTGTTCTAAGGCTTTCAGCTGAGCTCTTAGGTCTCTAGTGTGGGATTTCTCTAGGTTTTTCATGTAGGCATCTAGTGCTATGAATTTTCCTCTTAAGACTGCTTTCATTGTGTCCCACAAGTTTGGATACGTTGTGGATTCATTTTCATTAAATTCTAGGAAGACTTTGATTTCTTTCTTAATTTCTTCCTTGACCCAGAGATGGTTCAGCTGAGTGATGTTTAGTTTCCATGAGTTGGTAGGCTTTCTTTGGGTTTTGATGT
>PVIH01020540.1:0-11135 GCA_004025045.1 Sigmodon hispidus
CTCTCTCTCTCTCTCTCTCTCTCTCTCTCTCTCTCTCTCTCTCTCTCCCTCTCCCTCTCTCTCTCTCTCCTCTCTCTCTATCTCTCTCTTGCTTCTTTTCCATGAGCTGGGGATACATTAAGTGATAAACTGGTATGTTTACCGAAGTCTCATTATTTTGTAGGTAAGAAAAGTGATTTTTCTCTCTTATAGTCCAAGCCATTATCACGTTTCACATCATTAAGAAAGACTCCAACATACGTTAATTTCAGGTCAACTCTGTGAACCCGTTAGGTTTTATTTCCATCCTAGATACCCCTGCCTGTTTTTCAGCTATGTGGCATGACCTCAAAAAAGTGTTTGGTCCTTACATGTTTCAAAAACAATTAGCTCTCAGCAGCTCCTGTTTGACTAATGGGCAGAACGGATGGCTCTCTGGATCATAGTTCAAATTTCTCCTCCTTCTGGCAGATCAGGAAAACAGCCAGCCAGGGCCAGAGAGCAGGGCGGTTTGTGGTCGCCACAGCTCTCTCTGTGCTCCTTGCCACCTCCCTCCTTCTAATGTGACCTTATTCACTTTCTGTTTCTTCGAGGGTGGTTTCTAGAGTCATTTTCACAAAGGGGAAAATGAGGCTGTTAAATATCAACACTAAATGTAGAGCTCCAGCTGTGCGCTCAAGGCAGGACCTTGGCTAAGTTTGTGACCTTGCATGGGGTGGCACTGTTACCCTGCTTTCAGCTCAGACAGTTGCAGCCTAAGAGCCAAAACCTCACACCTAAAACATGGCAGCACAGGCACAAGTTCAGGAGTCTCCACTCCCAAGCCTCAGCTGGCTGCCCTCCATGCTCCTCTGAGCTGTCTCCCTTATCTGGATCACTGGAAGTTTACTTCTGCTGGATGATTACCACCCTGCTCCTCAAGAATGGCCTCAATATGAGCCCAAACGCAATCACTTCTTTCTCTTAAGACAGATTGAAGACTTTTACAGAAGGGAACCCACCGAATGGAGAATTGTGGTGAAAGCCCTACTTGGGTCAGCTATGAGCTAGCACCCACTAAGTGATTGGGTGTAGACAACATTGGATTACAGCTGAGTTCTTTCAGATTCCTTAAATGGGACTCAGTGTTGAAAATGCTTTTCTCATCTATGATGCAGGGTCACATCCTCATGTGTTAGTTATCACAGTCATTATCTGGGGCTGTTGTCACCAACTGACATGCAGATGCAGGTAACCATATTGATTAGCTGACTGAGGGGTCCTGAAGGATTACAGGTAGGTTAGACTAGTGCTTCTGAAGAAAGATTCTCAGTCTGGACACAGACTAGGAGAATGTCAAGAGAAGCACTCCACAGGTCAGCCTGAGGAAGGTGAAGAATGGCCCTAGTGTGTAAACATGTATACATGCAAGTGTATGTGTGCACATGTGCATAGCATGACTGAATATGTATATATTTATTTATATATTGCTGTGCAGGTGTCTATTCATGTGCATATGTATGTTTTTATGTAGTACACATGTGTTTGTATTTATGTACATACTTGTGTGTGTATTTCTATGTATTTCTCTGTCTCTGTGTGTGTGTGTGTGAGTGCGCATGCGTGCATACATGGGCAATGCTTTGTCATTTATGAGTTTGGCAAAGATTATGAAAGAGGTCCTCTGGCCAGGAGAAGGAAGCTAGCTGATGTCCTGACATGAGCAGGACAAATTGTGAACAAACCTTCATTTTCATTTCAGTGAATGAAATCTCATTCCATGGTATGGTTTCCCAGCAAGTCAGAGTGCAGAACAAGGAATTAGAACCCTGCCCCCACCTCATTATGCACTCTTTGAGAGTCTGCCGTAGACAAGGTTTGCAGTAAACTTCCTGCTTTGTTCTTGGAGGATGTTTCCATTTCACAAGTGTCCTAGATGTCTGGATAGGGCTTGGCTACTTAACTTTTTAAACATCTTTCTGGGATGACTGGAATGTAGCTTACTTGGTAGAGACACAAGGCTCGATGGCCAGGACTGCCTAACAGTGGTATATACCTGTGGTCCCAACAGGAGACACAAGCAGGAGAGTTAAAAGCTCAATGTCATCTTTGGCTATAACATGAGATTGAGGCTAGCCTGGGATAGAGGAGACTTTTCTCAAACAATAAGATGGATCCTGGGGAGATGGCTTAGTTGATAAAATATCTGTCATGCAATGAGGGCAGGAGCTTTGATCCCCAGCACCCACATGTGCAGACATTTCTCTTGTCATGATCTCTTAAACAAACACAGCTGTCCCCATAGCTTTCATGCAATTTCGTCAGGCTGTATGCAATCCAGAGATGAGTTGGTGTGCATGACAGTCACAGGCTGCAGGCAGGTGTACCACAATTTCACAGAAGGATAGGGGGGTCCTGGCACTGATTCTTCACACAGCTCAAAGAAGAGCTATTGTCGGTGGATGACACGGCACATGTGCAGTGTAGATTCAATTTTTTCTTAATATTTTCTATCCATGGTTGATTGAGTCTGTGGATGCGGAATCCATGGATATGTCAGGGATCACATAGATGAGGGGAAGCCTGCCACTCAACTCCAGAAATGTACTTTATGGCAGCCTATTGCTTTATTCACACTTGTCATGGGCAGTGGGCCATTTTGCTTTCACAGTTGAATGTGACACAGAACTTGAAGCAGCACACTGTCTAGTACTTTTCAAATATGATTCATTTCTCCAAACTAATTTTCACCCTTCATTTAGAAACACACCTTCTTGTAGACCAGGACAGACTTGAAGATTGTATTAAAACTTCCTTGCACTGCAGGAACTCTCTGAGAGATGGACAAAGGCTGGAGAGGGGGCTGGAGAGATGGCTTAGTGGTTGAGATGACTGACTTCTCTTCTAGAGGACCAAGGTCCAATTCTCACCACCCACATGACTGCTCACTGTAACTTAGGAATGTGGTACACAGATATATTTGTAGGCTTACCTATACACATAAAATATACATAAAAAATTTAAAAGGCAGCAGAGAGAGCCAGTAGTGACCAGGAACTGATGATCTCACATTATTTTATTAATTCTTTAAAAAGCCAGACAAAAAGTCTGTATTCTTGTATCCCCCTCTTTCCCTCCCTCCTCCCCTCCCTGCGTCCCCAAACAAGGTCATCAAAACTCAGCGAACTAGAAGATGGTGATTAGTGCGAGGAAATTGTTCAATGACTAAAGAGCTTTTGAAACAAGCAAGAGTATTGAGTTTGAGCTCCAGAGCCCCAGTGAATATGTGATTGCAATCCTGCCACTAGAAAGGTTGAGATAGGAGATCGTCAGGACTCCCTCATTAGCCAGTCTTTAAATTAGTAAGTTTTAAGCCCGTGAGAGATCTTGAATCAAAAAATGAGGTGGAAATCATCCAGGAAAGACAATGTTTAATTCTGCTGTTCAATTCTGGTCTTCATACAAAAATGCACACCTCACACCAATACATGCATATTGCCCCCCATACCAACACACCCATATCCCAGCATATACATATCTACATCCCCAGCAATGTAACAAGAAGTTTCTGGCCCTATTGGGCCAGAGGTCCAGACAAGCCCGTGGCCACTTTCTGCCCCCAAAATGACTCAGATGCTTATATTAATTTCATCCTGCTTGGCCTATGGCTCAGGCATGTTGCTAGCTAGTTCTTTCATCTTGATTCAACTCATTTCCATTCATCTGTCCTGCCACATGTCCGGTGGCCAGTGGCTTAATAGGTAAGCCATTCTGTCTTTCTTCCTCAGGGGCTCCGACACATCTCTCTGACTTCACCTTCCTACTCCTGCCTATGCTCCAATTTCCCTGTCTACGTCTTCTACGGTGTCTGCTATGGCCCAGACAGTCCTTTATTCACAGCATATAGACACTCCACATCACCCTAGTAATATATATTTATACACATACATACATCCAAGTATATACATATTTGCACACATATACACTCACACATATCTAGTAATACATATCTACACACAAACACACATAGCCTAGTACATACATATATGTACATATAAACACACTGCATAAGTATTTATGTACACATACACACACACAAACATCTCAGTACATACATATCTGTATACACACACGCATACACATACATCCTAGTACATACATACATATATATATACACACACACCAGTACATCTATATCTATACACATACATACACACACACACACACACACACACACATATACACAAGCTGGCAGATGGCAGAGCTATGGCTTGATATACTTTTATATTTATGGTTGTGAGCCTAGCCTTTAACGGCTGAGCCATCTCTCCAGCCCATACTTTTAATCTTATGTAATTTTACTAGACCACAGTGTTCTTGGCAAAAAAAGAACTTTTGTGTTTGCATATTCCTTTCCTGTTTCCCTCTCATGATTTTTCTCTGGTTAGTCAGGACTGGTCCCCTGAACTTTTACCTCTCACTCACTGACCTTTCTTAGAGTTTCATGGGAAAGAACAAGCCCCATCAGCTCAGGAGTGTGTTTTTGGTGGGCACAAAGGCAGCATGATGAACAATAGGCACTCCTTAATTAAATTAGCTCAGGTAACGGGCGCACCCTGAGATGGGAACACATCCATTAATGCTGTTATTATTGTCAAGGACAAGAATGGCCCATTGAGGATTGATGAGAGAATAAGCTGTCCATATGCTGCAGACCATAAGGAAACAATTGATAGAAAAGCCTCCACAAGGAGCTTCGGGTGGGATTGATAATGCGTCCTCCCCAGTAAAAGACACACGCGCATCAAGAGGGTGAGAGCCTGGCATCTGGTTAATCGATGAACTGTGACGGGATGGAGGCAATAAAGCAAGCAGGCTTCACAGTTAATATTATAATATGATATGTTTATAGGACCGAGACATTCAAAAGTGATCCTGGCAGCACAGTGTAGGAGGTGTTTTAATTGAGTCCATCTTCTGCAAGGGAGGTACAGATATCGTCTATCACTTGAAGAAAGGGCTTTGAACTTGGTTTCCTCTGTAAATGGTCTTTGCTTTTCATCACATGTAACCTATGGAATGCATTATTTAGTGACTATTTAGTCATGGAGGTATACAGGCAGACAGAAGGCTTGGCTGCCCCTACTCAAAGGAAGATAAAATAAAATATGCATATCTTCATGCCTTCCTGGAGCCATAAGCCCGTTCTGGTTCGCTGGGGATCCATCTCTGCCTGCATGATCTACGGTTTTATGGACAGAGGGGAGCTGCACACAGCCAATTACACCCATGGAGCGAGTCCAGGAAGAAGAGCAATGCAGCTTCCAGAGTGATTTGCTGCTGGTGGGCTGAGTTAGACAGGAAAGGCCTAGAGAGGAAATAGGCACCCAGAACAACAAGGGTGCAAGACAACTGCCCCTACTGCATTAGATAGCTTGCAAAAATGTGACTGGAGCCTCAGACCTGTGTGTGCGTGTAATTCAGGGTCCAGGCCAGGGATGGCTGAGCCTTGAATTTTGGATGCAGATGGGGCCTTTTAGTTTTGTTCCTGGCATACACAACGAGTTGAGATAGTCTCTCTGAGCCTGTTTAAAGGAAAAGACCCAGTCCCTCTCCCACATAGGTACTGCTCAGTGATGCTACCTCTGGCACTTCTGATAAAGTAACCCTGTTCTAACTCCTCCATGAGACTCTCCAGTGGTCAAAATTAAGCGGAGATAAGGAATCAGAGGAATTCATACTTACATGTCTATTTTATACTCTCATGGGTGAGTTCTCTGCACACACAGTATTCTGGTCATCTAGCATCTCTTCCCTCTTACTTCCGGAAGTGATTTATCTTTATTTATTTCCCTAACCTTTGCACTCCTCTACCCACATCACCTCCATTCCTCTTTCCGTCTTCATTTACTTATAGGAAAGCTCATTTCCTGCACTTATTAGCAGATCAGCACCAACACCTCTGTTACCCTGTCCTGAAGTTTTATAGTCTAGGTTGTTTGGTCTGGACCTTCCCAGGTTCCAAAATGCCTTGCAAAGCCACCATACCATCACTAGCTTTTCTTGAGGGTGTTTAATACCCATCTGTATTTAGTCACAATACGCCAACCCTCCTGCATCCCTGGTTCTTGTCTTTAATATCAGCTCACCATTTTCCCACAGAAGCTTGTAGAAAATTAAATTCCATGCTGTCTCGTGGACTCTTGTAAACTTTCTGTATTTGGCTGAAGGCTTATCTTTTGTGTCTACTCCAGACTGATGCCTCCTTGTATTCTTAATTGGATTTGAACTTGTAAATCACATTATCTTACTGTTCCATTTAGAAGTTTAGTTTTCCGTATTGTCTCTGACTTCCTGGTCTCTGGAAGTTTCCTGGCTTCTTTTGTTGACCATTGGGTCCCATATATGGTGGAATTCAAGTTACTACTGGGCAGATGGCAAAGCCTCTCTCCCTGTGGACAAGAACAAGGCAGACTTTGGGAATAACCTGTGAGAAAAAGGAGAGGCATTGCCACTTGCCAGTCTGTAGAATGAGGTTTCTGGCTGGCTGGTGGTCTAGATCCTCAGACCTGCAGTGCTAGATTGCCTAGCCTCATGCTTAGCCCCACAAAGTGATTAAGACGCTTATATTAATTTCATCCTGCTTGGCCTATGTCTCTGGCACATTGCTAGCTAGCTCTTTCATCTTAATTTAGCCCATTTCCATTAATCTGTCCTGCCATGTGGCTCGTGCTTACCTTTTTTGTTACATATTGATTCTTGGGTGGCTGGATTTGGTCTCTTTCTGACTCCGTCCTCCTTCCCCTACCAATGTCTCGATTTCTCTACCTACTTCTATGATGCCTGACATAGACCAAAACAGTCCTTTATTCACAGCATAAAGATATCCCATATCACCAGTCATTTTTGCAAGGGACAGTGCTAATCTTTGATCTCTCCACAAACCTCTCTCACCTTTAGCCCTAAATCCTGGGGAAAGCCTTAGAGGTTCCCGAAAAGGTCACACACATCTTTGTTTTCTTTATTTCCTACTGGTTCTCAGCAGTTGAGAGAAGGGTAAACACCTGGTGAACAGCAAGCCAGAAATCAACCCTCTCTTTCTCCCCTGACCTATTTGGCCTTGGGTAAGTCATTTGACTTTGCTCAGCCATGTCTTTGAACTATAGAACAGGTATGATAATTGTACTTTTGTTGGGTTGCAAAGGGAGAGTAAATTGTGGTCCCCTTCCTACCCAGTCTTTGAACACACTGAAAGCATGACACTGTGAGAGTTGGAACCGTCCTTGTGCTAGCAAGGAAGCAGCTATCCCTGCTCTCCACAATGACATTGTGCATTATCAATTCCCAGAGATGCTTTCTGTCCACATTTGCAACTTTTCTTTTCATAATCAATTGCATTTCCTATACCTCTGACCAAGTGGCAGCTTCATCATGGTTGTTACTGCTAAACACAGATGAACTTGGGTTATTCTTGGTAGTAAGACCAAGCTAGTATACATCTTGATGGTTCTGTCAATAAAGTATTAAAACTATGTAAGGAAGGAATATAAGTCTTGGTTTTTGTCTAAAAGCCTTCCTTTGACACCTTCTAAAAGATAAGGCATTAGTAGAATGGATGCTCATAGCCTGGGAGAACATTCCAGAGCAATATGAGTTCAAAGCTCTCTGTTGATAACAAAGAAGAAATGTTTGGTTGTAAATCATAGAGACATATAACTTTGAGTTGAAATGTAATTCACAATAATCAGCCTCTGAATGTAAATTTTTTGGTTATATATTATTCAATTTATTTGCCTTTTATGCATACAGAAGAGTGATATGTCATACATGAACATCTAACAGAAACCATCTGAATCTGCAAGCATGAAAATTCAGAGTGACAGAATAGAGTGTATTGCTTAATTGTCCGTGTTTGTCTTTCATTCTGAACATAAAATAATGATGCCACTTTTTTTATTGATGGTGCCTTCTATGAGAGGAATACAACATATGTGGAAGCAAACAGGCATCCACATTCTAAACCAGAATTAAGAAACACTGGTAAGAATGGGAGATAACTGGCTCCTTCTCCACAGAGGCAAAGTACAAGGACCAGGTCCTGTGGGAAACAGAAGGAGGGGCTGGGTTATACACATTTAATCACTGATTTAAGATCACAGATCCGAGAGACATCCTTTTCTCTGAGATGGAGAGAGAAAGCTCAGGAGCCCCCACCCATAGAAGGCAGTGTCAGAATGGGGAAGACATGTCCACCGTTGTCCATATCAAGAAAGTAAAATAAAGTGGGTAATATAAAAATATCCCTTGCCGATGCTCAACCTGATATTCAGATTCTTTCTGTCTTATCTGTCTTTTCACTGACCTATTTCATTTTATTCTCTATTTCTTTGAGAAGGCTTTATCTCCTTAAGCTTAGTATCCTAAAATTTCAGACATGTCTATTTAGGTGTCCTTATTCTTCCCATAATCCACTTCCTTAGGATTTTGTTGGCATTTACATCTTAAGACATCTCTGTTCATTTCTTGGCAGTTTATTCTGATACTTTTCTCCCGTTGTTTTTTTCAGACATCAGAATTTCTCTTACTAAAGTTACTCAATTGACATGCCTGTATCCTCACTTTTACAGTTCTGCTTAGGTTTTTATTTTTCATTTGTATGTTTTTGAGGCTGTCTAACCCTTTACTTTCCAGTCATTTTTGTTAATGCTTCTTTTGAAATAGGTTCTTGTTCTTATAGATGAAATACCATCTGGAATTTCCCTGGAGACTTCTGGTTAGGCTGGGGAAAGTCAGAGATATGATGTAAAGTAGTCAGGTGCTGGGAAGGGTGGAGAATCTCTGTTACAGAAGTCATTGCAGATGTTTCCTCTGGTTTTTGATTTGGGGCATGGACAGTGTCACTTCTGTTTGTGACAGAGACTAAGAGGTTGTAGGTTTGCAGAATAAGGGTGTTATTTAATAGTTGAAGACTTGTCTAACATGTGTGAGGCCCTTGAATTGTGATTCTAACACACACACACACACACACACACACACACACACACACACAGAGAGAGAGAGAGAGAGAGAGAGAGAGAGAGAGAGAGAGAGCACTAAAGCTAAGAGTTCTGTTGGGCTAGTTTTCTTGATAGTCTCTGCATCCCTGGCAGGACCTGGTACTGGATATCTGCTACGTGTTTATATCTCCACCCTCCTCCTTATTTTGACTCAGCATTGAGGTCACAGAGTGCATTTATTTAGTTGATTTTATATCATGAGTCATTTAACTCTTCCATCTCAGTATGCAGTGGAACACACTGTTGTAGCCAAAACCAAGAATCAGCGTCAACATCACAGCAGTCTAAGCCATGGCCAAAGCCACCATGGGATTTGGAATTTAACAGAGGGAGTGAGGTAGCAGGTAGGAGAGGTTTCAGGAGAATACAAGGTGATTTTTCTCTGTGCTCTATGATTTTCTCAGGATCATTAGTGGGTGTCACCATAATTGGGGTAGATTCAGGGAGTGGGAGGTCTCTGAGGGAGACTCTGACCTTCATGGACACCAATGGCAAAGCTGGAAAGGTGTGAACACACACAAGCATGAGTTGCCACCCTTTGCCATCCACATGGGCACATGCAGTTTTCACATTGCTTCAGTTCTGCAGCCTGCAGTAGACAGGAGGCAAATGTCAGGGCAGCACCGTGCCCACATTCAAGTGTGTTTACTCCCTGCCCAGAAGTCTAGTGACCCTTTGGGAGAAGAAAGCCATTTTTTTCTTTCTGTTCTGAGCACATTTCTTTTGAAAAACTGTAATTCTTTCTGCTCTGAGCATTTCATATATGTATACAGTGCTTTTGATCATATTAACTTCCAATCATCCCCTTAACTATTCTCAGATACACTCACCTTCAAAATTAATTTCTTAAAAAAAACCACAAATAAATAAGCTATTATTTTCCATTCCTGCTTCTTTTTCTGTGCTATAGCAAGTCACAGTCACTTGGACAGGTTTTACTCTGCTGCTACCCCCTTTGCATTATATATATATATAAATATATATATGTCCTTATATTATTCTATATTATTGTCCTTATATTAAATGTTGCTGTTGACATTTTTCTTATGACCAAATGACAGCAACAATTTTGCCATCTCTAGCCAAACAGTTGTTCAGGGATATGCTGCCCAGGAGCTTTAAGCCCACCTCCTCTGACTTTATTATCTTGTGCTCCTGAGTGTTATTTCCTTTCTCCTGATGTAGCTTTCACATTCACAGCTCTGGGCTTGGTACAGCCTTCCATGATCTGAGCCTGGCTGCCTTGCATGGTGCTCCCCTTTGCACATTGCATTGGCCATATCTACTTTATATAGTGTCACAGGGTTAGTAGAAAGGGGTAGAGTTGGTTCTAGAACCCAAGCCTGTGACTCTGACAGGGAACCTGTTTCCTGGCACAGACTGTCTTTTGTCATTTGTAGCCTATGGCATACACTACCTGACAACTCCTCTGGTCATCTCCTGATGCCTACTTCACTTTGGCTCTGGTTCATGACTGAATAGTGTTGTTACCTGTTGTACTGGGTTGTTGAACTATCAAGGGACTTATATGGCAGTTAGTAACCAATCATTTCTCTACAGTCCTAAACTGTCCTTATCATATTCCTAGCTGCATCAACTGGCCTCTTTTTGGGGACCTGCTTACTCTCCTTGGTTTAACACCCAGTGTAGTGAGGAGCCCCAATAGCCCTGTTCTACACACAACTCAGCTTATGATTATCCTACTGGCTGATGACTGAAGGCTCTGCACATTTGTCATGATGTTGCCTAGTTATCATCTGCACAACACACTTGTCTGTAGTGGAAGGCTACTGACCTGAGTCTTTTTCTCCAGAATCTTACCCAGAGATTTTGAGCTAAACAAGAGCACATAACATCCAGGGTCAAAAATGTTTGAGCTCACCCTTCTGATGTTTGGGGTTTTCAAATCAGGCCACCCTGAGCTGTTAGTGATCACTAAGCTGTGATCTTGCGTTGGGAAAGCACTCCAAGTGGAAACAAAGATGGGTGTTCAGCTGTGAAGGCTTTCATCAACTCGGTATAATTATAGGCCTGTTTCCAAGACAGCCACTTCTGCAACCTGTGAGGCACCATGACCTGGCATCATGTGCTTTTCAGAGCAGCAGGTGACAGTTCACTTTT
>PVIH01020540.1:11235-32204 GCA_004025045.1 Sigmodon hispidus
GAGAGGGAGAGGGAGAGGGAGAGAGAGAGAGAGAGAGAGAAAGAGAGAGAGAGAGAGAGAGAGAGAGAGAGGAAGAGAGAGATTGTAGCCAAATACCTCAGTGGGAAGGAGCCCTGAGCTGCAGTCTCTGCAGTCTCCCCCCTTTTCTCCAGAGGTTTCTATCAGGGTCATAAATCCCAACCTTGGTAAAGCAGCTTGTCCCTTTAAGGCTATTAAAGGAACCAAGATGAGCTGCATTTCCAAAGGAGCCTTGAGGATTACTCTGCCAGGTGGAAGGTGGCTGCCCATGGGGGGAAAGAGAAATTGCCTCCTAGTATATCATTTTGGAGCTGTCCGCATTTAATCCCCAGCCTGCTTAAAGCAGGCGGAATGTGAGATAGCTTCGGTCAATTGGCTGTTGCTTTTTTCTGTAACTCCAGGTTTTCTCCAAGGCAGCTGCTTATCCCAGTATGGCTGGTGTGGAAGGTGGGGGCCTGGGACATAGGCTCAGTGATAAGGTAGTGATCTGGGTGGGTGCCCAGCAGGGGTAGGGCAGATTCAGGGAATGCAATGTTTCCTAAATGGAGCTGAGTGTTAAAGAGGAAAATCAGGTCTGTTCTTGCTCAGCAGAAGGACTATAGCTCGGGGGCAGACGTCACTCTTCAAAGGCTGGAGCTAATTTTCTCCCTGGATTAAGGAGATGATTCATAGGTCAGTGGTGTGGGCTGTGCAACCCACTTGGAGATTGTTCTGGAAGCATCAGTCATGCTGGGAACCAAAAGTCCAATCCTGACCACTATTTTAGATTGACCCCATCCTTTCTAGTTAGAGACAGAGAATGTTAATCAGTTATGTCTAAAAACTTACTAAAGAGATACATGTTGGTTTTTAAAACTTAACTTCTATGAACCCTGAGAGGATTCTGGGATTGTTTTCTGACAGGCTCGGGCCTTCGTTTGGGCTTTGTGGGTACTTACCTGGCCTCCTGCTTTGAAATGGGCTCTCATCACCACATCAGCCCCTCCCTTACCCCTGTATTGGTGTGCACTTTCCAAAACAGCATAGTAAAAATGTCTTTGCTTAAAACCCTCCAGGGCCCCCCGGGTCATCAGTGTTGCATCCCAGGCTCTCAATGTGCCTTGCTCATTATCGATTTCTGCTTCCTTAGCCTCATCACCTCCAACCACAGGTGCATCCTTCTCTGTGTGCACGGCTTTATTTTCTATCCTTTTACCCATGCTGGCCTCTCCCCCAGGACCCCACGTTCTGTACACTTGAACTGATAGATGGAGACCCAGCCACCAGTTGCAGAGCTGCCTTTTTTGAATATTTTCTTCCCTCTCCATTCTTTCTAGGTCCAGGCAGATTTTTTTGTTGTTGTTGTTGGTTTGTTTACCTTGCTGTTTTCCCAAAAGCAACTAAATCCACTTCTTGAATACTTATCAGTGGTTCATAAATCATGCTGTAATTTCTTTTTGTTTACATATCTGCCTTCTGCATCCAACTTGTTGTGTTTCAGCTTCAGCATCCAGTGTAATGCCCTGCGGAGATGTTCTAGGATCACAAACCATAGGAGAAAATAATAAAAGACTAAACTATGTAAAAAAAAAAAAAAAAAAGCAGAGCTAGAACATATCTATAGGGACCAGGCTGGGAAGGCCACACCATCCCCATCCTGTGTAGACTCTCCCTCCCCATCTCCAGTCCCTCCACAGGCTTTGCATCTGCCATTTTTTCCTTTCTGTTCTGTCAGTTCTTATTGCTCTCAACTGCAGCAGTCTGACATTGACCCCTCATGACAAGCAGATCAACTCCTAATCTGCCAGAGCCCCAGTTTTCCTGGGATGTTGGCAAGCTCTTGACAGATCCAAAGGAGAGGAAAGCTGTCGGCTGCTACTCTTCAGTACGCTGAACAGGCAGTCCAAGACTCAATTTACACCTTGCAGTCCCCTGGGGCTGCTGTGGCTTTGATGGCTGGTTTAGGGTCCCTCAAGAGGTTCTCTTAAGGGATAAGTGAGATAGAGGGATTGAGAGCAAGGGATATTAGCTCCATTCTTGCATCTCCAAAGAGCAGCTCTGAAGTAGGGGTATTTGGGAGAAAAATCCTGGCATGGAGAAGAGATGGGCATAGATAGAGTAGTTTTACATCGTGAGTCAAATTTGAGCACTAATGGTGAGATCGAGTTGGGAATCATTAAAAAGAACACAGAGATGAGTCAGTGTAAACAGCATCATCCAGAAGGCAGCCACAGATCCACACTAGCAGCGTGCTAGTACTCTGTTCAACTCAGTGATAAAGAAGGAGGTAGCTAAAGCAAAGAGATCTCCCCGTCTGCTGCGTTTCTATCGCTTAATCAAAACTGACTCCAACTACTGCAGCTGCAAAAAAATGTTCTCAACCTTCCATTAATTTCCATACAATAACCCTCTAATGGGGTAGCCGTTCGGGGGAGGAGCATAATCAATCTGGCTTAATGACACACCAGAGACCTGGGGAAAATGCAAACTTGGAGCAATCCGTGCAGGTGCAACCTTGGAAAGCATTACCATTTTTCTAAGTTAATTTGTTCCCTTGATATGTTTGAAATCCATATTTGTACTTTAAAGGTCTAAAATGCAAGATGATTAAAAAATATAACCGGATTTTTGTAAACCGTTCAGCGGCAGCCAGTGATGTATTAGCTGTCTTCCTCCCGACTCTCTCTGGAGAGCAGGGACCACTTTGCCTTCCTTTTCCTCTGCTGTCATCTGGCCACTGTTCGTTCTCTGTTTTGTTTACTGTTTTAAAGTTCACTCTTGGCTTTAGTAAGTAAGACGCCTTTATTCTTTAGGTGGAAGTGGTATGGTAAATATAGGCTGAACTGTCCAAGCAGGTCCCAGGCATTTTAGGGAAAGGAAGAAGGAAGTTCTACTCCCAAATTGGATACCTATAGACCACAGTGTGTTCTTGCTTATAGCTTTTCTGCCCTGCCAGATAAAGAAAGGCCCAAGATAATAGAATCAGCTCCTGATACTTGGCCTTTACTGGATGTCTTGATTCTTGGTCTATCAGTTTTCCTTGGCCTTGAAGATTCAGTACTTGCGTCCCTAAGCCTTCACAGGTGCACCAGCTCCTTGCTAGGCATCCTTCAAAATTCTCTTCTTAGAACTTGCCCTTTGAATAAAAAAGAAAGTAAGTTCTGGCCTACCTATAGACATATCTGGGATAAAATGCTCTTACAGATTTCTTACTGAAAATGTATAAAGCAAACAGGTGACCTCTTCTTCTGTGACTCTCTTTTAATCTGGGGATCACCAATCTGGAAGACCTTCTGTATAGACTCTTCTGAATGAGTCTTATCAAGTGTTTGGTCATTTGTCACGCTCAGGGTGTTGAATTGCTAAGCCCTACAAGTTCTACCCTTCAGACATTTCCTTCCTTTTCATTTGAAGGTTATGTTTAGCATTATTAATAAGATAGCCCTGGGAAATGCATTTAACACCTGTTTGAAGACTGGTGATGACTTAGCCAAGGATCAGGCTGAGGCTCCTCCCTGGTGCTCAGAGTTTGAGGCTTTCATGCTCTTTATCTGTGACATGCTCTGAGATATGTTATTCCACGGCCAGAAAGTGGGACAGTTGTTTTCTGAATCACCACTAATTAGCTCTTTGGGGACTTTTAATTCCTTGTTTATAAGAGAGAAAGAATACTGCCATGTACTTAGGAGATAAGCCTTATTACCTGCATTGCTACTATTTAGGAGCCATACTGAGGGAATCAAGCAGATGTCCTGGCCACAGCTCAAATCTAGGGAGAAAAGTTGACCAAGGACACCAGTTTCTGAGCCCCATTGCCTATATTTATGGTGGGGCCACACATCCAGTGGTGGTGCCCATCAGATGCTTGGGATCAACACAGCTCTGAGAGACAGCAGATTCTTCTAATCTTGTATCCATGACCCTGGAGTTCTTGCTGTACCATCATGAGACTGTATTGTGTCTCAAGATACTTCTAGCCAACACTCTTCTCTCTGTGTATGTGGTGTGTGTGTGTGTGTGTGTGTGTGTGTGTGTGTGTGTGTTTCCTATTGTGATCTCACAGAGCTCTGCCTCCCCAGCTCTCTTCTTCACACAGACATTTACAATGATAGAGCTTCTTTGTTGTGTTTATCTAATCTTGATGTCTACACAATGGGACTTGGACTTGGGTACATATCTCAGGCACCAGAGAATTTCATCTCCAATAGAAGCAATATTGGCTTCCATAAGTCCAAAGAGCTTTACTCACTTTGAATTCAAAGGCAAGAACTGAAGTATAAAACTGGGTCCAGAGAACCTGTTGAGTTCCTGGATTTTTCTCTGTGTGCAGAATTCACTTTATTCCTGGAACATGCTGCCTTTCACTTCTCACTGTGTGATCTGTGTACAGCACTCCAGGTAACAAGAGTTGACATTTATTGTTAAACTTGCCTCTTGAATCACTCTGAGGGAGACCATAAATGTCTCAGATGCGATTCCACACAGAGCCCAAGATGGCAATATTATCTATGTGTGCAATTATGATTCTCTCATTCCTCTCAAAGAATATGAGTGCTGGGAAGGGACAGCAAGCTTCTTCTTTGGTGAAGTGGAGTGATCAGTAAATTTTTATCAGTACTGTAGGGTCATGAAAGCATTATCTCAAACCAGTTTCTGTAATCAGAAACTCTCTTCTAGACCAAGAGTTGAAATGACCTGGCCATATTCTAGTAGTTATATTTGGTCTTCCATCTGGGGCAGGTAGTTTTGATCTCCAGTTCTGGGATAAACCCTGAGCCTTGCTGTTGCTAGGTATTCTACCACTGAATGAATCCCCAACCCCTATATTCAAGCTCTAAGGCTACATTTAATCATTTGTATACCATTTTTCACATGACTTTGTCATAGGCCACAGGAAAGGCACAAAATTGCTTTTATAGCCAGTGCTTATCTCTAGTATAGTACCACTTAATTTTATACGCATGGAAAGAAATTTGTAGATAGAACTGTGTCCCAATTTCTTTGTTTGCCCTTCATCATTATTCCTTAGCAAGAAATTTGTGTTTTGTATTGTAACAGATGCCAGAATTTGATACAAATATTCAGTCAGAGAAGATTTGTTCACTCACAACCTTTCCATACATGATAAAATGCTTTTGAGGTAGTTTCCTTCTTCATGAGGCCAGAGACATTAAATTTATTTTTTTATAAAAGTATCACATATCATATGTGTGACTTCAGAGAACATTGTTACCTATTATTCTGGATTTTGGTTGTAGCAGAAAGGAAGCAGGATCTTTAGGAGGTGTGGTATTAGGTCCTTGGTGTTATGCCCTAGAAGAGACCATGGGACTCCACCATCCACTCTGCCTCTCCACTTCAGTTTGAAAGATGTCTGTTGTCCATCCCTAGGCTCCACTACCCTCCCCAGAAGCCAAAATAATGTGACTGCTCAGTCTCAGACTTGCCCTTACAATGTGTAAGCTAAGCGAGCCAGCCTTTCTCTACACGTTCTATACACTTGCCTCAGGCACATCCTTTTAAGTACTATCCCATATACATATCCTCAATCTCAAGCAATACTTGGACTTTGACTGAAGCATCAACTTTTCAGTGAGAGCAAATATTACTATTTAACTTATTTATTTGGGAGGACAGTGGTTCTTGCCCTCCACTGTGTCCTAGTGGAATGCATGGGCAGGACAGGCAAATCTGAACAGGTGAAGGAGGCCTGGAAGAACAGTTTGAGGAATTTAGCTTAATTTAAAAATACACACACACACACACACACACACACACACACACACACACACACACACAGAGAGAGAGAGAGAGAGAGAGAGAGAGAGAGAGAGAGAGAGAGAGAGAGAGAGAGAGAGAACCCTTGGAGGGGCAGGCTTAGTGTCAGGCTGGCAGAACTCACACAGAACTCACACAATGTTTGAGGTGCATGTGAGCTGTCTTGGTAGAGGCTTCAAGGAGAAGTTAGATGTGTATGTAGGTCCAGAGTTCAAGTATTGCTTGAGACTGAGACTGAGGGTATGTATATGTGATGATACTGACAGCTTTAGGGCTAGATTAGAATTTTATCAGTGTATTGATAGAGCAGTACAAAATCTTAAAGACAAAATTCTGTACTATCCAGCATTCAAGAATCAGGCAAAGGAAATGTGGTCATCAGAGGAACTGCCAAGTATTATAGATATAAAGAAATCAAAATGCACTCTTCAAGCTCTTGGGGACAGGAGATACATTTTATTTACATCAGATTCCAATGCCTAGCATGGGACTAGCCACATGGGGCTTAACTTGCAATAGTAATAACATGTATACATATATATATACTCCAAGAATGAACTAAAGATTCTGATTAGTGTAACTCTAAGTATATGAAATATTATTACAGAAAATATTCTGCATTCCTCTTGGGATAGGCCTAGGAGCCATTGCAGTGAAGCCTAGTGGTTTTTCAAATGGGATTTCACAAAAGTGTTTTGGTTATGTCAGGAAGTCATAGCTTTGTCTTACCAGGGCTACCACCGGAAGAGATGACTCCCCATAGCAGAGGAGTTTGGGTGGATTCCCAGTAGGCAGACAAACTCACAAGGCCAGCTGTCATACTAAGTCTAGCAACTCTGCCTCCTAGTGTCTCACTTAGTACTACTATTTCTTGAGTAGAGTATGAATTTCTATATTCTCCAACTTTGATTACAGATTTAGTCCACTTTCTACTTCTGCTATGGCAACTTATCTTAAATTTTGATTTAAAGAATAATTGACTTATTGCCTACCTTAGGCATTACCCTCCTCCCTGCTATTAAACAATTTGAGAAAAGCATGCAGATGTTCAAGATGTTCAAGACAATGAACACAGATCTGAAGATAAGCTTCAGTTATGTGCCAGGACAAGGTGTTCTGGGCATGGATCAAAACAAGGAGTCTGCAGGAAGAAGGGTATATTTCACATAGAGCAAGGGTGCAGATAAACTGACGTGTGATTTACAGAAGAGCCATGGAGGGCTGAGCATGGGCAGTGTGACTTTACTTCACAGGCATTAGGGATGCATCCTTCTGCCTTCGAGAAAGAACTCAGACAATTGTTGGAATGTCAGATTACTAGGAGAAAACCCGGGTGAGGTTGATATATTACAAAGCGGAGAGTGAAAGCTGTAAACTTTACTTTTCTACCAGGAAAACTTTCATCAATAATAATTATATCTTTTAAAGACTTATTACATCTTGCTTCTTATCATTGGTTTGGGGTGTTCTATGGCTGTTTTTATTCATGAAACCCTATGGTACACGGACCCGGAGTTTGTAATTATTTTCTGAAATTTTCTCATTTCTGAGACGAAACAAAATTCTAACTCTGACCATAAGGTTTTTCAATACATATGGTGAATTAAAATTTTGTGTGTGTGTGTGTGTGTGTGTGTGTGTGTATGTGAGTGTTGATGGAAATGAAATCCAGGGCTGCGTGCATGCTAGGCAAGAGCCCTACCACTGAGCTACACAACCATAGCTCATTAGTGACACTGTCTCTCCTTGCCAGGTTTCCATATTCTCTTGCTTTTCTGTAGCAGATATACAAGTTTCAAACTACTGAACAAGTGGAAGAAAAGAATTTTACTGACTTTTGTGAGCTGAAGAGAGGTACATTGCAGAGAGGGGGGAGCTTACAACCTAAAAACTACAAATGAGGTTATTCTGAGGCCAGAAAAGGGTGTACTCTCTCTTTTTGTTCTTTGGCATCCCTGGGGTGAAGTGTATCATCCTGATGTTCTTAATCCCATTGTGATTTGTTCTTAGCCAATATTGCATGCTTCTTAGATCTAGAAACAGGCATGTATGTCCTCTTGGATCTTCTGTGCCTGATAGATGCTGTCATCCTCACCCATAGAGAATGCATTGGATCCAGTCATACTCAGTCTGGGCTGGAAAGACTGGAGTGCTTCAAATAGGGATGGGAAGGGACTCAGGACCCCTGGGCTCTACTTACTGCATGAAGCCACCTGTTCTATCAAGTTCTGTGTCTTCCAGCCAGAATAATTTGTTACTGGCTAATTTGAATATATGTTTTACTATTCCTCATTAATTTTTTTTCTTTTTTATTATGAATAAAGTCACATTTTCTATCCGTGTATATCCCTTCCCCCTCTCACCCTCTCCAGTCACTCTCTCTTCTCCACATCTTCCCATCTTCTCCCCAGCATGGGCAGGAGGTCCCAAGGTCCCAAATGTCCCAATGTCCCAATATTGCTCACTTCAGACTCCACTTCTGGCAGATCCAGTTTTCTCCCCCAACATTGAGACTGAGTATGGTGTTCTTCTAGGGGAAGTGGGATCCAAGGTGTCAGTCCAAGATGTTTCAGATCCCAAGCTGTTCAGTGGTTGTGCTTTGCAGCTTGGACATGCTTTGCTTTTTGCTTTTTTATTTAGAGTCCACTAATAAGTAAGTATATCCCCTGCTTATCTTTCTGAGTTTGTGATACCTTGCTCAGAAGGATATTCTCCAAATCCATCCATTTGCCTGCAAATTTTAGGATATCATTTTTTCTTACTGCTGAGTAGTATTCCATTGTGTAGATGCACCACAGTTTGTTAATCCATTCTTCAGTTGATGGGCATCTAGGTTGTTTCCAGGTTCTTGCTATTATGAATAATGCTGCAAAAATCTTTAAAAAATGATTCTCCTTTGAGAGTTAATATGGTAAGCCTCCCTGCCTAAAATTCTTCATGTGTAGAAGAAACTGAAAAGACACTCTGTAAGTGGGTATCTGAGTGAGGTTGGGACAATAACAGAGAGGGTCATCTATGGCCTTGGATGCTATTGGCTTCTGACAGTAAAATCTAATGATCAAATCAGTCATTTGCTAGAGGACCTGTGGCTTAGAGAACGGCCTAAAGTAAGAGCAGGTTTAAATCCCTGGTGGCCTCAGGTGACTATGTGAGCCCTACACCCTCTGTGGGAGACAGTAGGTGTGTCACTGGAGTGTGCTAACTCATAAGTTGATGTATTCTATGGTCAGCACAATAGGTGGCACATTTAAAGTTGTAGCTTCCTGAGCTGAAATGAGAGTAAAAAATAAAAATCTTAAAAATTCATTTCAGATATCTGTAGTACAAAAGTCTGGATACAAATGTTTGAATAGGAAGGGGGTGGAGTGTTCAGGACTGAGTCACCTTCTGTCAGGAGATGAAATTCACTGAGACTTTCCATGGACTGTAGGATCTGTTCTTCAAGGCCACTCGTTTTTCACTCCATGTGTCCATCCAAGTAAGGCTGAGGTAAGTGGTAAGTTAGTGTCATATTTTCCTGTTGCCTGAAAGAAGAATTAAAAATATGGGATTCTAGTATTCAGGTCTTTTGGCAAACAATATCCCCAATCTACATGCCTGAGTTGCCACCCTTAGCTAGGTTTTTGTGTTAGTTCTCATGAGTCAGTGTCTAGTCTTGATCAAAGATGAACACACTGTGACCTATGTGGCATCTGTCTCTGTTTTTCCTGTACTCAGAGTTTTCTTAGCCTGATATCCCCACCCACACTTCCTGTTTGCCTTTGGCCAATCAGCTTTTATTAAACCCATAGGCGGGACAAATATTTACATTACTAGCATAATCCCACTGCGCTCTATGTGGGATCCATTTTGCTCTTCTCCTTTCTTCTCAAGGAGTGATGCTATGTTCGGGATGTTGCTCTCTTTCTGTGTATTCTTCCACTGCCCATCTTGTTCCACTCTGGGGTCAGTCAGGCCCTGTCTGGTGCTTGAAGATTCTTCTCAGTGTCGTGTACTCATCAATATAGGGTATTATACTTTAACTGTAAAAACATCCCACACAGTCTCATGTACTTGAACACTTTGAACCCAACTTGTGGCACAGTTTTGGGACATTAGGAATCCTTGAGACATGAGACCTAGTTGTCAAATGGAGGCCACTGTGGATAAGTCTTGATGGTTATATCCTGCCCTGATTCTAGTTACATCCTACTTTCAAATAAACCAAGAAACATGGAGCTTCTGCCACTTATAAAACCATCTACTATCCATCAATCCATCTGTTCATCACCTACCCATTCATCTACTCACTCATTCACCTACCCACCCACCCATCTATCTATCCACCCGCCACCCATCTATTTATCTACTCATTCACCCCCCTATCCACCCATCTATTCATCATCCATCCATCCACCCACCCCTCCATCCATCTACTCATCTATGTACCCAGCTACTCGCCATCTATCCACTCATCCACTCATTACCCACTCACTGATTCATCCATCCATTCATCCACCCACATATTTGACTATTAGTCAACAAGATGTGTGGGGATGTAACTTCCTATGTCAGAAAACTGATGACATTTCACTTTGTTGTATCATGAATGACAAACATATAATGACTCCATATGAGTTTAGGGTTGTGTGCTCTCTCTCTCTCTTTCTGTGTGTGTGTGTTTGTGTCTGTCTGTCTGTCTGTCTCTCTCTCTCTCCCTCTATGTCTCTGTGTGTGTATGTGGAGAGAGAGAGAGAGAGAGAGAGAGAGAGAGAGAGAGAGAGAGAGAGAGATCCAATAGATATTGTCAATAGGAATTTGACTCTGTGAATGTGAGATTGTGGAATTCTTGGTCTGGTCTTAGACAAAGAGATGCAGAGATGCAGTGGTGATTGGACATTGACATTTGAATGGTTTTTAGAAGCTATGCATGTAGATAAATATTCAACAGAGAAATAAAAAGAGGTAGATAGATAGGATCATACAGTGGGCTTTATCTGGCTCTGACAGTCTATAGCACTTTGGACTCCACAGGCTTTTATGATGGCTTATTTCTATTGTTCTGCATACTGCTACATAAAATATCACAATGCTATGTATTGATGACCTTGAATAACTATAAGGATATAATGCTGTGAAATCTCAGGGCTCTACTTCATGCAGAGAAAGGGTAGGTTGTGTCTTAGACCCTGGCCTTTCTTTTTTCTGATGTCCCCATTCACATCATCTTCCCTGGGATTGATGCTGTGCATCAATTGTCTTCCTGAAGCCCTCTCTATTCTTTAAATAATATCTCGGTCTGTGAATGAAGTCTCCTCTATAGACAGGGCTGTAATTTATATGAAGCTTAAATATTCCAAGAAACAGTGTGTGAATTCTCTAAAACATAGGCATGAATTTCTCAGCACAGATTCTGACCTTCACCCTGATTCTCCAGCCTCAGAGGCACTGTCTAGTCATCCCTGGAGGGCCTCTTGTGTTTGCTGTTTCTCAACAGTGCCAGGCCCACTTCAATTTCATTTAAAAAACATCCTCCCTGTGGGAGGCCCAGATCCTTCTGTGGTGCTTCGGAGCTAATGAGGTTCTTTTGGCTACCCATTTCTATGGCTCACACTTTAAACTATGGTAGCCTGTTAGTCTACAATGACCTTGTACTGGAAGTTAGCAGAATGCTTTTATTATACCATCTAAGGCCAGGGACAGCTCCCCATTCTAGATCTGGAGTTAGATTACACAGAGAATAAATATGCACCCCTAGAAGGACTCATTATGGCAGCTACTGAGCAGTAGCTGTCTATACCTGCTACATACTGTGGAGAAGCTTGCTGACCTTGAGGGAAAATGAAACTTTTTGGTGGCTGTCCTAGTTGACATCTTTATTTTTTAAAAAATGAGAAAATAAATCACTCTCCTAGGATACTTTAAGTGCCACATTGCCTGGGGCAAGGGCAATGGCTAGATGACTTCTCAAGGTCCTTCTCAACCCAAGGATTTTTATAGTCACTCATCCAGGAAATGTCCTCCTGGAGGAAATGTCCTCCCTGCCTATGAGACCTCCAGGACCTTGCTTCTAGCCAAGTGCCTGGGTTTTGTGATGTGTGGCTGTTCCTCACCGTGAACCAAAACATCTCTCAGATACCAGGAGCTTCAGTCACCAATAGAAGCAGATCTCTACTTCCTCCAGCTCTCTAGGTGATTTTTAGGTACTACCAAATTGACAGGTTCTGTGTTGATTACCAGCTTTGTGTATAGTGTTCCCTGGGAGAATTGACATGCTTCATTCTGTCCTAGGGGACATCAAGTATTGGTGGTGGGTTCTACCCTTTCTTGGGTCACAGGATATAGACTTAAAAATGTTGATGCTGAAGCCATGCCCTTAGCAACAGGGTGGCTTTATATGAGCTATGAAACCCCGTAAGTTTTCTTTCTTGTAAAGTTTTGATAGCAGTACCTCTGTCACAGAAGTGGGAAGATTTATCTGTGTTGTGCATTCTGTCATTGTCACTGGGTGTCACTCTAGATGCTTGCTGTACTGCAGATGATGTCATTAACTTACCCTTTCTGTTTATAGAATGAAGAACCTGGGTAAAGAAGGTACATTTCATCTTTGAGAGCCTGGGAGGCTTTTCCATGCTCTGTCTTTTCTCATACTGGCTTCTGTTTTGTCTCAGTCACCTCCCCTTGTTTTCTGTAAGTTCTCTACAAATTTCCCCAGTCAAGAGGCCTCTGGAATGCTGTCTGCCCTACCAAATTCCCTCTGCAATGCACAGATTCCTTCTAACCACCACATCTGATCTGCTGGTCCTGTCAGGCGTCCAAGTTTGTGCCTCCTTCTCCAAAACACTATAGCAGTGAGGCTGCATAATCCAAGCCCAGAAACTGTTCTTTCTCTGATGAAGTCATCTCCATGCTTTCCATCATAGATCATCTTGGATTTTATTTGCACCACCACTGAGCTGGAAAGGAGACTAAGACAGCCTGCAGTTCCCTCCTCCTCAAAATCCAGCATCCCTAATAAAACCCCTCCTAGTCTCGTTTTTTTCCAGTCGTGATCCTAATGCTCAAATGAAAATGAGACTTTGCCTTTGATTTTTCACTCCTTTGTCAGTTTTCCAGTGGCTGCCAAGCTCGGAGCAGCAGGGACAAGCCTCAGCAACTCCTCTGGAATGTGACGGTGGCAGTTCTACCAGACATGCGTGCTGCATGATGTCCTCTCAGGGTCCCAGCTCAAGGACGAGCTGACTAAATAGCTTTTAGAGCATGAGGGCTGTTGGGGATGAGCTCTTTACAGCAGTGCACAGCATAGACAGGCGAAGCATGGAACTCCTGAAGCCAGGGTGCATGGTGTCTCCTTCCCACCTTCACTGTGCTATCGCGCTGATTTAGTTCCCCATCACTGTGAGAAGGCAATTCTAATAATGTTCTCATTTTGCAAAGGTGCTAATAATTTATTACACTGACCTTATGAAAGGCATTTCCATTTTTGTGAAGACCACCTGCAATGTGTTTCATCTCCAGCCTGTCACCATAATGAGGGGTTTCAGGCAGTCCATTGGCTGCTGGAGAAAAAGTATTACTTGCTAAGGAGTGTCTCCCTGTTGGTTCTGAAACCTCACAGCATGCATAGAAGGGGAACAAGAGAATATAGTTGTTTTCCACCCTGATTCTTCACACACACACACACACACACACACACACACACACAGAAACACACTACATAGACGTATACATAGCCATGCACATCACTCTCATAGCACTCTACAATACAGATATATTAACCCTACATCCCTAATACTATACCACCCTCAAACATTTACACACTCCATGAACCATACCATGAACATACCATGCACACACACTGTACATACCCATATAAGACAAATATACAACACTCCATGCCTCCACACACTGGACATACACATATACTGTACATACCAATATACCACACCACCCACAACCCACATATATCATACCTTGCCCCTATACACACATATCCACAAATCATATCACATATACCACTCACACACATATCACACACACTACATGACACACAAACACATACATATTACACACACCACTCTCACAACACCCCATAATACATATATTTTAGCATCCAACACAATACAATACCACCCCCAAAACCATACACACTCCATAAACCATACCATAAAACACATACACAGAGTATATACCCACCACACATGAAATGTATACAATATACTCCCTACCACACACACTCCATATACAATATCACATATACATTGTAAACATCCATACACCACACACTCCACACATACCATACTATGCCCTCCAATACACATGCTGCACATACTCACATAACATATCCTATACACCATATACATATCCAACACACACCAGTCACACACATATCACCCCCACACACACTCTGCACATATACACCATAGTACACATACACTGCACATATACATGGCACAAACCTACATACCATATTACACATGCAATGCACATACCCACATGCCATATCATACAAACCATACCACACACACACTCACATACACTTCATGCATGCTGCGTGCATACACACTAGAATCTCTCACGCCATACACACATGACCCACAGACACACACCACATGCACATATGACACACAATGATGAACACACTGTGAGTGGGTTCTCTCCTTGTTGCTCACTGAGGGCTGTGCATGCAGTGAAGTCATGGTGACCCAGACTGACAGGCACTTGTTCTATTACTGAACTGTTACCAAGCATTTCTCTTCTAAATTTGTGATTTACTGGTTCATATTCACTCCAGCTCTTCAGTGAAGCAAAGGAGGTTCTATCTGACATGTTCAGCTCACTGTTCTGAAATTAAACTGATTTTATATTCCTGGGGTTCTCCTCTCCCCAGTATGAACCCCGTGTTTCTTCATCACTATTTCTGTATTTTCTACTCAGGTGTCCTCCCCTACCTTTCTCTTCCTGTTACTTTTTCCTTCTTTCCCCTCTTCCTATTCCATTTCCCTGTCTTCTTTCCTTCCTTTCTCTCTTGTTCCTTCTTCTCTTTTCCCCTTGGCTCATTTCACTCTACACCTCTCCCTGTTCCCGTCCCCCACCCACCCACAGTCTCTTCCTGATCTTGTATATTTCCTCCTGCTCTGGGCTATAGACTGAGGCCCAAGCAATATCGCCAGTGAGCAGATCATGGCTGTGGACCCTGTGACCCTGTGAGAATCAGCTGTGGGCCTGGCCTCTGGCTCCTGAGCCACCTCCCTTTCTTCTTTTTCTTGCTTAGATTTCACATTCTTATGTGCTTGGCAGTTTCCTTTGGATTTATAGACTCTTGCCTTGGGAGTTGTTCTAGAGGAGAGTAACTGCCTGTGTGCCCGGGATGGAAAACTTTGTCTAACCTTATTAAATTACTTAGCTTGTGCTGCTAACGTGAAGATATGATTTGGATTTAGTGGAGCCTGGAGCTAAAACAAGGAGAAGAATATAAAATTACCAATGAAATATATTATAATATAAATATGTTTAGGGCCTTAAAGAGGACCCATGAAAGAAGAGAGCCCTAAAATTAAGTTTCACCAACTTCATGATGAATTTATTCATTTTACAGTGGAATCATCATAACACTCTGAGATGTGGTGCCCACCCTAAGGTAGGCTTCTGTCTTTTCTGTCACTGTTAATCTCATGGTTATATGTACAGCCCTATTTTCATATTTGGGTCATAATCAGTCCTGACTCATGACTTTCTTTTCTGATGCTGGCCTCTCAGACTTCTCTCTGTCCCCATATTTTGTCTTTTCAACTATTTCATTCCTAGTCTAAATGAAATTTCTGGACATTGCTTGCAGATTGGCATACAAGTTTTCTGTTGCCCTCTCAGTATCCCACACTCCACACTATTTCCATGGCCCAGAGTGGAGCTTAGATCATGCCTCCATGTTAGAATTGGAGAGGGTGCGAACAGACATAGCTTATTTCTGTCTATAGTAAGTGCAAGCTCTGTTCTTGGCTCTATCCATATCTTTAATCAAATGTCAATTTCTTTATCTTGATAGAGATAAACATTATCTCCCTTTCCTGAACCTTGAACTTTGCAATCCTGCAGACTGTATGGAGGAGAGCCCTGTTATTGCACCAAGGTATCAAATCTGAAGAGTACAGAAGAAAGGCTGTAAGTATTGGTCAGAATGTCTCCCACAGTGAGGCCATAGAACAAATCATCTAATTTGAAGTTGGTCTCTAGGAAAATGGAATCTACTGAAGTATGCTAAGTGGGGAAGAGCCAGCCTGGCATTTCCTTCCAAATGCCTCATGCTTACAGAAGCTATCTATTCTAGAGCCAGGAAAAATGGTGGACCACCAACTCAAGCAAGAGCCTAGAATAGTGTTGGCAGGAGGGAGATGAGACAGAGAGACAAACAGAGGCTTTAAAAGATCTTCAAGAATAGAGCTGGAGAGATGGTTCAGTGGTAACTGCCAAGGCTGAAGACAAGAGTTCTATACTCCTCTAACATGCACACACACACACACACACACACACACACACACACACACACACACCACGAACTCACGCATGCATGCATACATGCACTCAGGCTTGATAGATAAGTAAAAAAAAATTAATAACTGCAAGAAACACAGAGAGATTAAGTCAGAGCTTGAGGTTCTAAAGTCCCTGTCAGGGTCTTGCACGGGCTCTTTTTCCCACCCAACCTGCCTCTGTCTCTTCAGTCTTCTAGCAAAGAGAGAAAGAGAGTGAAGAATTAATTCTGCATTTCAGTTTTTGATAAGATGAGCTGCCCTTGCTTGGTGGATCGGATTACCAAAGAGAGCTATGTCAAAGTCAAAAGAGAGGGAAAGCAAACACATTCAGGCTTTTACTGTCACTGGGGGTCTTCACTGTTAGACTCCCCCGCTGTCTCTCATGCCCAGCTATGTTTCCACTTGCTTCCTCCCTCAAGTTGCTGATTTAGATGGTGTCCTTGCTTCTCCCTTGGTGTTTATGACAATGGGTGAGATGCAGCTCTCGGCCTGTGGAGCACTGTAATTCACAGTGCTTGAACCTTCCAGTGGAAGACGCTCAAATATATAAAGTCTGGCTTGGAAACCAAGGCCTTCTGGATTTTAATCAGATAGGCTCAGTCCTCACTTCTGAGAAGCTTTTACGACCCATGCTTGCCTGAGATGAGGAAGTTCCTCATTGTCCACCAACAGGTAAAAATCCGAGAGAGGTGATTCAATTTCACAGGCCATAAAGTTATATGCCCACTTCTTCCACTTCTTTTTCTTGTTTATTATGGTGGAAAACTTCCGAGTTCACTATCTATATTTTGTCAGCTGATGGAAATTGTTTTATCTTGCATGTTTCTTATGCCGCTGGCTCCTTCCCTCCTGGCCTTGCTGGCTTCTCATTCTGTCTCTCACAGGAATCTTTAAATCAAGGCTGGCTACCGACAGATAAAAGCAATCTATGGGACAGGCACAGGGAGGCATTCCCTTGGGGAGAGATTTGTGGAGAGAGGTCTGAATGGGTAGCCATTGCAGGAGCAGAAGAAACTAGTTAGCTTTGTTTTCCCCTTTGGACTCCTAAAATTTACATATATAAACAGAGTTCTCATGCCCAATATGATAAAACGACAACAATAACTAGTTTCAATGTTTGTTACTCCGTTAGTCCTAGAAATTCAGAGGCATGTCACAGTGTCTGCCCTGCTCACAGCCCCCAAGAAGGTACCCTTCATTATTATCAAATGTTAGTCTGTTAGTCCTCATGGTCATGGCTGATTGAATTAGGAATAAGCCTTTAACCAAAAGGTATTTGACTCAGGACTCATCCTGCCCAGCACTAAGATAACCTTTGGCAGCAGATTCTCCCTGTTGGTGAGACTTACCCTACCCCTTCATTATGAAAAATAACAAACCTTCTGAAAGACGGTTTACACTTAAATACCAATAAACATGTCACTGGATTCTCTAGAGATCATTTCCGATGCTTTAGCACATGTCCAGCATCCTAGGCTTCTGCCCATACATTTTCACTTTTCATTAACAACAAAGAAAGTTAGGAGACCATAACTGTTGGTTGGAGAGTCTGTTGGTGGTTGGTGAAGGGCTCAGGGGGTGGGGGAGTTGTTTGGATGAGGAGTTGGGGCTAGAAATGAACACATGGTAGTTCTTTTGCTTAGAAGAGGAAATGGATACAAAGCATAAAGGGAAGCAGAATCCCAGCACTGGCAGCTGAGAATGCAGACAGCATCTGTTTGGGTTGCTGGATTGAGTTTCATTCTGAATGACTCTTGGCTTGAGAATTAGGCAAAATTTCCAACAATTTCTGAAATGGCCTTAAACATATTTCTGCCATTTTTTTGTTTTTATTTATTTTTCTTGTACATAAGGTTTTTTATTCCCAATGTTTTACAAAGGCTATATACCTAGATACCAGTACCACATGGTTCCTCTTTTCTTGTTAGTTTAATAAAACAAAGTTAATAGGCTTTGAGTCTTTTCCTTGTGGCTGATTGTTTGTTTTTCAAAATAGCTCAGCATTTCTATCCTAGCTACTCAAGTCTGAAAGTGATGAGGATTATTTTTTCTGACTTGTGTAAAGTGTGGAAACTCAAACAACTGGACAATTAATGAAAACACAATATATTTTTTTTTAAAGTTGTCTGGCTATCTCAAGTTACTGTAATTGTTTTTATTTTTGTGTGTGTGTGTGTGTGTGTGTGTGTGTGTGTGTGTGTGTGTGTTATTAGGGATCACACTAGGTAAGAACTCTCTCTACCACTGAGTCATATGTCTAACTCTTCAAGTTAGATAAAGGAATGTTCAAAAATGTTCCATTGCAAATGGTTGTGGGTATAGCTGCAAAGATTGTTTGTTTTTCTTTTCTTATTAAAAATTATTTACTTTTTTGAAAATTTCACATGAGTTCTATATTTATATAATTTCCTTCTTTTCTTCCCTCTACCCTTTTTCTTGCTTTCTCTTTACTGCTTCTAAAGTCCATGGTCTTTATTCTCTATCATTATATATAGTCACATTTACATTTATGCTGAGTTAATTTAAGTGCTGCTCATATGTATGAGCTGACACACGTGCTCTTGATAGCCCATCAGGGAGTTCATCTAGAGGTGGGGCTATCTTAACTATTTTTATATTGCTATGATTAGACACTATGGTCAAGGCAACTTATGAAAGAAAGTGTTTGTTTGGGTCTCACAGTTTCAGAGGTTAGAGTTCATGACTATCATGGTGGGAACCTGGCAGTAGGCGGGTGGCAGAGCCCTGGGGCAGAAACTGAGAGCTCACATCTGGTCAGACAATCAGGAAGCAGAGAGAATTACCTGGAAATGGTATGAACTTTTGAAACTTCAAAGCCTTCTCCCTAGAGGCACACCTCCTCCAGCTAGACCCCATTTCCTAATTCTTCCCAAATATTTCCATCAAGTGGGGACTAAGTATTCAAATATGTCAGTCTTTTCATTCAAATCACCACAAGAGCCTTGTTAGACTTATTCTATATTTTGGTATAGTTAATGGTGATGCTATTTTTTCATGTCTCCTTTAGGTATACATATTGTTGAGATGTCATGGGTGCGTCTTCCCTGTTTATATAGAAGACACTATCTTGAAGCAGACACCCTAGTACTCTGGCTTTTATAATTTTTCCACCTCTACTTCCTTTTTTTCACTTTTCCCTGTGATGATATAGTGTGTATTTAATAAAAATAGCCTTAAATATCAGAGAGACAGAGAAAAACAACAGCCATTTCTTTAGGCCGAACAGGGTAGGTCCTATCATCTGTAGTCCTTAGAGGACTTGAAGTAAAGGCAAAGGGGGCTGACTTCTGCCTTCTGCTGCCTTATATTTCTTTCCCTGCCCAGCTATTGTACATCCTGGTTCAAATTTCCTAGATCTAGGATTAAAGGTGTGAGCTACCACTGCCTGGCTGTTAGGCCTTAAACTCACAGAGATCCAAATGAATCTCTGACTCTCAAGTGATAGGATTAAAGGTCCCCATTCCCTGATCTCGGCTTGGCTGTGAGTTACTGTGCTATTCCAGACTATTTTTATTAAATATACAATATATCGCCACAGTTCACTGAGGTTTTGTTGTGTTGCAGATGTGTTGTTTGGGGCCAGGAAACTCACACTTATTCTCTGTATTTTGACCAGTTGTGGTTTTTCTTTTCTTTCTTTTTTCTTTTCCAAAGTAGCATATCTTTTTATTTGAATTTTAAAGTCAACTCATTTACAAAATATATAGATCAGATTAATCCATCAGCATTTATAATCAAGTGTCTATTAACAGGTTGTATTACTTCATTTGCAGTCAAAAAATTTAAAGACATGACAATAACATAACAGCAGACCCTCTTTGTAATTTTCGTCCTTAAATGGCTTATTATTATTATTCTACTCTATTTCTTTTTTAAAGGACTTTATCCTTATTACTTTTTCTTTTCTCTCTCTCAAGCCTAAGTATATTTTTAAACACACTGTAAACCATTTAGAAGGCTTTTTTAGCCCAAGACCGGGTGCTCTCTGCGGAGTCCCAGAGCACTCTGGAGCAGGGGCAGCTGAACTGTGCCTCTGGCCACACCCACAGCTCCTGCTGAGGGAATCTGCAGGGCTCCTGACTACGACCTTGAACTGAGCGAACTGAGCGAAACAACTGCAGGGGTCTCTGAGGGGCAGATTCGGACCCTGACCAGAGGTGAGGAGGGATCAGCAGGCCTCAGCGCCTGTATCCTGGCCTGGGAGGGAGAATTGAGCTCTCATTGCTTCCGGTTCCGATCCCGAGACCGGGTGCTCTCTGCGGAGTCCCAGAGCACTCTGGAGCAGGGGCAGCTGAACTGTGCCCCTGGCCACACCCACAGCTCCTGCTGAGGGAATCTGCAGGGCTCCCCACTACAACCTCGAACTGAGCGAACCAACAACTACAGGGGTCTCTGAAAGACAGAATCAAACCCTGACCAGAGAGGTGACAGGTGATACACAAACCCAAGTGCCACAACTGACAAGGACCCATCTAATCGTGAACCACTGAAGCCATGGGCAAACGTCAGTGCAAGAAATTACATAATAATACAAAGGACAACATGGTAACTCCAGAAGAGAGTGGCGATCTTACAAATACAAGACCTGAACTGAGCAATGAAGAGGAAACAGAAGGAAGCAACACCAAAAATTCCTTTTTGATGATCATCGAAGCTCTCAAA